>WEKX01008947.1:60541-91495 GCA_013390025.1 Pitta sordida | reverse complement strand
ATATATATATTTGTTATATTAAATTTTTTTCCTTTCTCCCAGTAAAGTTCTTATTTCTCTCTCTATATATATAATTCAAGTATTTCTAAATTTAATTCCTGCTTCATCTTAATTGACCCAGGACACTTCCGACTCGGAATAACCTGTGAACCTGTGAACATGCTATGAGATTTGATAGAGTATCTATTTTTCCCCATCCTATACAGCCAAATCTTGCATATTCATGCTTCCAGTTTCACTTTTCCAGCTCCTCGTGGGTTTTTTTTTCAGCAAAACTCTTTGATTATTTGCAGAGCTTCCCGATCTACACATGTGAGGTACCTCTTCTTCGCCGAAGGGCAGCACTGGCACCCCCTCATGGGGCAGGATGACCACGCCCTACAGGGCGCGGGGGTTGCACCTCTCATTCACTTGGTAACTGCCCAGAGTTTAGTGCCTTGTGAATTCTGGAGAGGTTGCATGCCACCTCATTACGGGGGCTTCTCACTACTACGGGGGCTTCTCCCAGCCTGTGCTGCTGGGATTGCCGCCTAGAGACAGCAGCACATTCAGGGACATGTCTTATTCACTGTAGTCCACATCAGACAAGGCCTATGAAAAACAACTCCAGCCACTGACCACAGATGTCCTTTTACGGTGGGGTCTTTATATATCTGTCTCTCACTGCTGACTGCAAAGGAGGTGAGAAAAATGAAAGGTTAGAAACAGCTCAGGAGTCTGAGCTGGGGGAGGTGGGAGGGGAGAAAGTAACATAAAGGAATACCTGTAGGCTCGGAGTCAGTAGGACTAGAGCTGAACAGAAATGGAGATAAGAGTAATCTCTATGAGGATTATTGACCCATGTAATCTATGCAAAGAAATACATAAAATACAGAAAATAAACAGATTAAAGAGGCAAATCTCAAGACTAGAAACCATTACATGTCAGATTTTCCTTCTGAGATGGTGTACTTCCATTGGCAGGTTTTGTCGATCTTATGTGTACATCTTTTAGGATTAAAGTTGACAAATTACATGTAGGAAGTTTAAATCCACAGGCAAATCTGAAGTGTGTTCTGTGTCAGTGTTTCTTTTACTGCAAAAAATGCACTTAAAAACACAAATAAAAATTCAAAACTTAAAAAGCGGTATTATAAATTTGAAGGGACAGTTGTTCCACAAACTGATTCATCAAAAGAAACTAGTTTTCCCCACAGCTGTTCTAAAACTACCAAAGGTTTACAAGCAAATGTCTAATTATGGCAGAGGACATTCACAGAATCACAGAATGGTTTGAGATGGAAGGGACCATAAAGACCGTGTAGTTCAACCCCAACTGCCACGGGGAGAGAGGTTGGTTTTTCTTTTCAAAAGTGACTTATTCTTGTTTCTGCTTGAATTTTGTATTTAAAGACTTTCTTTCTCCTATTGTTCCATCTTAAAAAGAAATAGATCTGTTAGCCACTCCCTGCTAATGCAATAATTACTTATACAGTAAACCCCCGGTTATTCACAGCTCACATCTATGGAGTTTCAATCTTTTGTGATTCATTTTTCAGCGAAAAGCAGGGTCTGTGCATGTGCAGATAGTGCCATGAAGAAAGACAGCTCATGAATATGTAAATGAGAGCATGAATATATGAACAAGCCCCACCCATCACCCCTGCCCCCTGCAGTCCCTGAGTGCCATCCATTTGCACTGTTTAAGGGGAACAGGGACTGCTGCTATCACCCTGGACTCAGGACCACTCCCGGATGGTTGGCACAGAGGCAGCGAGGCTGTGCCACAACTTCTGGGCATGGGGGGGGTGTGGTGGCCCCGCCACCACTTTTGGGCACAGCAGCGTGGACGTAATAGGCTCCGCATTAAAAAGTATAGATTTTATTTCTAATATTCTGCTTTGAAGGCCATATAATAGCTTACAGCAGATGCTTTTTAATTTTTTTTCTGAAAATAAAACATGAATTTAATAAAAAACCTCTTTTATTCCATTTCTGTTCAGATGAAAACAGAGGTCCTGGTTCTCCATTCAACCAAGCAAGAGATGTAAATTACTTGCGAGGGGGCTGACCCACCAATGACCTCTGTTCCAGAAGACATTCTAATCATCAGATGGATCCAAAAGAGAATTTGGATGACATGCTGAAACAAAGCTGGAATACATCTAAAGAATCAAAACTGATGTCAGGAGAAGGAATACAAGCCAAAGGAAACATTATTTTGTAGCTGAATATAAAAGGAACTTTTTCCAAAGAATTATTAATGTTCCATGAATTAGATGATCACTAACCATAAGCAAAGATAGAAATTACTCAGGGCAGAACAACAGCACTTCCCCCTTTGAGCCGTGTAACAAACCATGCTCTGGATTGTATTTTGATTGTCTCTGAAGTTATTCTTATCTTAAACAACTTTCAAATGGAACAGAAATGCACATTATTTAACTTTAATATAACCATGGGCACAATTTAAGAATTTGTGATAATTTTCTAAAATATCTGTATCTTTGTTTCATACACCACATCAGTAGAAGAAGCCACAAAACTGGAAGTCGGGGCAGGAGGATGGAGGGAGGGCAGGGGAATTTTAGGAACCAGGGAAGTCAAAGTAGCAAGCATCTACTGTAAAAGGTCTATGTAAGCTCACTGGAGTTTCAGCTGTCCCATCTTTCGCAGATATTTCAAGCATTGTGGTAGTTATTCTTAATCAATGAGCTCAATGGATCAGTTCAGGGGGTTTTGGACCAGGACAACAACATACTGGATGGAATCTCATCCAGTCGGAGGAAAGAGGAAAGATGTAGTTACTCTGTACATCAAAGGCAGTCATAACTAATATTATGCTTAGTATCAGTTTTAGTTGCATAAGAATGTCTTTAAAACATCCAATAACTGAAAGTTAAGTGAGTTGTACTAGAACTTAGAGATTAACATGTTGTTTCCAATTCTTTTTTGTCTTGTGGTATTTGCTTTTGCTATATGATAAAGGAGATAAAATATCACTCAGATATTTCATTATTTTAATCCACAGAAATGTTCACCTTTTGTGAAGATATCTGTAGACAAGCCAAGTGAATATTAAGAGCTATAGTCAAAGCCTGTCTGAAAAAATAGAAAATCTCCTGTTTGGGAAGCTTCAAATGATAAATTCAATTATCTTGTCAACTATGTAGATTGCTACATTACTCATACCAATTAATAAGCATTTAAAAAATGAATATGACATGTTCTGAAAAGTCATTGTATATCCACTTTGAAGTATCTTTTTTAACCAGATTCTTGCCACAAAGATAGAAACAGCAGTGCAAGCCTCTCTTAACTGGCCCGTCTTCATATGTGTTAGCAGCAGGGATGGTTTCTGTACATGCGCACACATGTATGAGTGAATGTGTGTGTGTAACTCAGGTTCTAAGCTTTGTGCAGGCACTCAAATATCCTATTAGTATCAGTTTTATTCAAATTCAACACACTAATGCAGCATCAAATATTAGACTTTCATAGTGCTTCTTTCTGATTTTTTGGTGGATCATACTTTACAGTTCACCTCTTTCGTATACAGGCACAGACCAACCTATATTTAAGTCTCTTGTTTTGCTGCTTGTTCAGCACTAGGATACTAACCACTGTTAATTGAGTTCTTCTTTGCTTCTCATCCTCACTGATAACCTATCCTAACAATGAAAATAGCTTTCTGATGTTATTGTATTTTCACTTCTTATTTTTCTAATTTAGCTTTCCTTACCTGAAGGTAAATTGACTGATTATGTTTAGCACCAGAATAAAATTACAGTGCCATTTTATTAGACATTACTAGCTGATATACATGAGAGTCTCTCTTCACAATGTGTTTTTTTCACACAGTTTCCAAGAGGGAAAAAAGAGGTTTTAGTTTCAGAGGGAAGGAGTGAGAAGCTTGTTGCATTTGAGAGTCTGGCTTGCTTGTATTCATTTTGAAGAACGAAATCTGGCTTTGTATATGTTTGCAGAGCAGTTGCAACAAGGAGGATCCAGTCTTGACTGGACCCAATCATGATATAAATTTTAACAGAAAATACTAATTAACTAACAGTGAAGAAAAGGGAAGATACAGCTGCTCATGTTTATAACATTGGTACTATCAGTTTTAGAAGATGAATACAATACAAAGCTTGTACACTTCCTTACTGTGACATTCCTTTGCAGCATCTTTCTCCTTTAGGGCCTTGGAACTCCATGGTAATCGACTTTTTTTCATTGTCTTTTTTTATCCACTATTTGTGGAAGAGTTTTTACTACTTTCTGCAATGTCTCTACACATAGATTTTTCTGGGGGTTATACTACTTAAGGTTTTTTCCAGTAACAATTTTGCTGTGGACATGAAGCTTTGGCTAGGTTTTCCATGTCTCACTAACCTGGGATCTTGGAAGCCACTGATTTTATAGCCCAGATTTGATTCACATAATACATGACAATATAGAGCTTTGACTGAGGAGTCAATAGAATTTTCACAAGTAATTCACAGATATAATTAACTTCTCCATGCAAAATATTTGCATTAAAATAAGATTAAAAATATGTATTCCATGTGTACATTGTTAAGGAACTTTTCCAAACCTTAAAGTTATTCTAAAATCTATGAGAAAAATGTCAACAGCCATTGTCTAGATAAAATGTTCTCTGAAAAGTGTTTTCAATCCAGTGAAATGTTCACAGAAAAATGTTTTCCATCCAATGAAGTGTGTGTGTATATACACACATACACACTTCACAAGAAAAAAATATTTCCAGAGTATGAGAAGCAGCAAAGAAGTCATGAACTTGAATTCAGTCACTCTTGGTTAACTACAATAAGACGAAATTTTGGTACTAAGTCAGAGACAGGCGCTTGGGGTCCATTGAAAGTTGTTTGAAGAAGATAGGTTTATGGGGACCAGCTGGGATGGAGTTAATTTTCCCCATGACATCCCTCATAGTTTTGGCTACTGCTGAACAATGTTGGCACAGCAACAAGACTCTCTTTCCAAATTGTTCCCCCAAAGCCAGCAAGCTAGGGGTTGTCAAGGTCTCGGGAGGGTGGACAGCCAGGGCAGCTGACCCAAGCTGAGCAAAGGGATATTCTATATGGCACATGCTCAGCAATAAAAGCTGGGAAAGAAGGCTGCAAGGGCAGATGGTTGGCCTTTTTTATTAAGGTGTTTATCTTCAGAATCAAATGTTATGCATACTCAAGACCTACTTTCCTGGAAATGTTTGGACATCACCTGTTTATGGGAAGTAGAGAATAAATCTTTTTTTCCCCCCTTTACTTCTTCATGCAACCTTTGCTTTTCTTCATTAAGCTGCCTTTATCTCAACCCACGAGTTTTTGACCTTAATATCTTCCCCTGTCTTTCTGAAAAGGGGGATTAAGAAAACATCATGATGGTCATCTGGCAGCCAGCCAAGGTCAACTCATCTTAATAGATATCCTAAGTGAATGATTCCTACTTGTCTTAGAGGATGGGCTTGGAATGCAAAGTCTAACTTTAGCCAGATAAAACGAGTGGAAAAACTCCCTCTCTAATTACCTGTAGGTCTTTCCTCATTTTGGTGATTACACATCGAATGAGTGATTATAGTTCCTGATGGGTAATATTCTGGAAAGGACATAGTGACGTGTGCTTTAGCTTAATTTCTTAAGATGCACATGTGCTTAATTCACACTGAAATTAACAGGAGCAGCACACTCAATGTATCTGAAGTCCCAGAACCAGTCAGTCTCCCACACCTGCTGCAGATCAGTTAGACACACAAGTTTGCATTTTGCCAGTGAGTCTAAAAATGTGATAAACAATTATTTCTGTTTGCCCATACCTGAATATTAAGATCTTGTACTGGAGACAGCAACAACAGAAAATGTTAGTTTAATTTTTTCCCCCTATTTCAGAAGTCTAAAGGCTTGATTCAGAATTTTTTAAAAGGAAATGCACTCCTTAAAGGTTTACTGTGTACAGACTAAATTTACTGAAGACTTGCTATTTGTCTTTATCTCTGTGATACTGTTCATCATGTAAGCTGTGCATAATAAAAACTAACTTGTAACCTTGCATAAACATTGGGTTTTACCCATAGACTCACTTGTGTAGTTCACATCTTTATGATAACAAGATTGTATTCAGGGAAGTCATAACTATGATCAAGAAATCAAATGTATTCTGTTTAAAACTTGAATGACATGAATAATATTCAGTGACTAAAATATAACTCGCAAGACTGACATGAACTATCAAATATTTCACTGACGTATATAAACGTGGCTTGATTTCTACAGCACTGACCACTTGTCTCCTGGGATATGGGGAATTGTGAATGCTTAGGTTTCTCTTGGGTGGTACATGGTTTGAGGAATGCAAGTAAAAAAAAAAAAAAAGAAAACTGGCTCAACACCTAGGAAAAAATGTTCTTAGTGGGAGGTCCATCCATATGCAAAGTAAAATTCTGTCCAACTGCTATGATGATCTTCACTGATGAGGGCTCTTTGAAGAACTCAGATGAGAGCTAATCCTGCCCTGGAAAAGAAGCTTAGCAGACAACATGAGTAGTCTTTCTGGGCTCTGCCTCTTCCATGCTTCCTTAAAAAAAAGCAACTCGTGATGAGATCTCATATCTTTTCTTATTGTGTGCAACTTTAATCAATCTGAATTTCCTTTCAGCTTGAAAATAACACTGAAGCCTTCCGTTGCCTCTATCCTTCACTCAGAAACTTGGAGAAGAGCACCCCATGCTTTGGTGTCATAGGACCTCACAGAGAGAGCACAGAACAGGAGAATCCCACCTACCATTCAATTCATTACTAAGAGATCTACTCTTTGAATGAGAAAAACCTCAGTGCTGAGGTAAATGCAAAATAGGCTCTCCCATTTCTGGGAAGGAAGTTATTTATGTAGGAATGATAACGGCTTCAATTTAAGACTTATTAGTCAAAATGAAATAGAGAGAGCATAGCAACTAAAGTTGTGCATGACTTTATCAGGGAAGAGACCTCAAACACACAAGTAAAGAGCTGTTATTCTGTGTGGCACAAGGGAAGCAGGCCAATGGTAATTTCTTTACAGCAAAGTTCTTCTCAGGCCTTCTTAAATTCAAAAGTTATTTCCTACAAACTGTAAGGTTCTGATCTTAGTGCAAAGTTTGAGACCATTTTTATCCCTTCAGTTCTTCAGTTTTGAAATATATTTATTTTTAAATTGTGTCTGTTCTTTGTTTTCAAATCTGCTATCAAATTCGATCTCACACTGATGAAAGACTAGTTCCTGTGCCTCCTGCTGCAATCATGAATCATTCAAAGAAGTGCATTTTCATGAATTATGTATTGCTATGTGAAAAAGTACTAAAAATGTATAAAAATGAAAATTCTATATTATTATTTAAATATATATTTCACTCAATTTCTATTACACTCCATGCTGAATCAAAGAGTGCATACATTACCTTCAGGGAAGTTGTGTCCATGTCTAATCAGCAGTGAGAATAAAATTAGTGTAGCCTTTTAGTAATTGTAGAGAAATAAAGGAGTGTAGGGAAGGAAGTACTCATTTAAGTCAACAAGTGGAGTCCCTTGCTTCTGCAGGCAAGGCATCTTATTAACTCATACTGTAA
The DNA here is from genome assembly GCA_013390025.1 of Pitta sordida. Taxonomy (NCBI): domain Eukaryota; kingdom Metazoa; phylum Chordata; class Aves; order Passeriformes; family Pittidae; genus Pitta; species Pitta sordida. The sequence goes on along the minus strand of WEKX01008947.1, from coordinate 83,898 downwards.
CATAATTTCAACAATTTTTCTTTGGTAATTTTTCTTATTTTCCTGTTTTTAAATTCAAGTGCTTCCCCTTTCTTTTTTCTTCCTTCTGCCAGCTTTCGTAACAGAAATAGAAAACAACGACATTTATAGCCTGTATTGAACGTATCTATTACAATAAGAAATTACTTAAGGAGACAGCATTTTACAATATCACTTAATGGCAAATGCTGGATTTCCTGTCTCAGCAACCTCTGTGTGTCATCCAAAGAGATAAATCACAACAACCTTAAACAGAATCTGTGGCAAAGCACAGAGACGTGAGGAAAGCATTACACCTTTCACCTAATCTCAGAGATTGCCACAAAAAAAAAAAAGTACAACCCAAAAACCCCACCAAAAACACACCCTGAAAAGATTAGAATGTATTTTGGCTGTGTGTGTAAAATAGAAAAACAAAAAAAAAAGTATGAACTGCAAAGGCAGTGGAAACCCTGCAAGTACATTTGTCTGATAAAAGCTTTCATGGCCAGCAAAAATTGATCATTTGCCACTGCATTTGTGCACTTTGGAAAGACAGAATAAATGAAGTTCTAATTACCTCTACTTGGTCAAGCTGCTCATTTTCATCATAGACAAATGGATGAGAAAGCTCTTCAAGTGGTATGTCATAGAACTCAGAATCGTAAATTATGGTATCAGTGATAGGTGCAGATCCAACAGACTCTAAGATAAAAAATCCCAGCAAAACATTTACAAAGGTCTGCATTCTGTTTTCTTTTCTGAAAGAGAAGAAAATGGAAACATTTTAAGTAATCTAGTATTCATAAGGAATCTATGAAAATTTAATGTCAAATACAGTAGTTATATATATAACACATTATTTCTGATTAATAACTCATGCATATTCCTGTTGACTCAGTGGTTTCGTCTGGTTTGCTTCATGATGAGTCCCTGGGTCTGAGAATTTCTACAGGCTGCTCTGGCCATACTAGCATTCAGGGAATTTAAAAAAGACCTATTGCATTTTATTGATATAAAAATAAATTTGCCTCAATGAGAAATTATCTGAAGAGTGTTTTTCCCCTTTCTTCTCACTTCAACTATTCCCACTGCACCATTAGAAAAGAACTTTTGAGAAACCGGAGAAAAGAAAAATGGTACTCTTTGCCTCTATCACAATAAAGAATCTTTTGAAATGTACAACAAAATAATTTCACCTTTCTCCTCCACCATAAAAAAAAAGGTCTGGGGAGCAAAATGGAAAATGGTATGTGTCTTCCATAGCCTCATTAGAGATAGTACTCTGAATTCCTTCATTATTCCCTCAAAAACATTTTAAAAGAAAAATGGTAGCATAATATAATCACCTGTTCTCCTTGGAGAATAGAACTATAAAATTGAATTATCATCCATTAAAATTCCCACATTTTTGTAAAATGGTAGAAAGTTCATGCCAGGCTTGAACATCATTAATGCAATCACTGTTATCATATAAGATGCCCGATACAAAGGTCTATTCAACATTCTTTACTTACACCTTGATTTATCTACAGCTCACATTCATTTCACAGAAAACACAGTGATAACGAGCAGTGCCTATGTCTAATAAATTGTACTATTGATGTGATGACATAAAAAATACACTTAAATATATAATTTTTAAATATACTTACTTATAATAGATTAAGTATAAGAAATATGAAACTTTTCTTGAATGTATATGCTGAGCAACAGACTGAATTTTAGCTTCATGAAAAGAGGTCTTTATGAAGCTAGTTCGGGCATGAGGATATGAAATTCTTCTGGGAATGGTCAGTAACACAAGGCATTCATTTTTCTCTCATTTGCTTTATTCGGAAAGGCTTCAACTGCTTCTGGGAGAAGCTAGTCACTGGGACTTCTCTTTGAGAAGGCTTAGATGAATTGCATCTTTTAATATTAGCTTCCAATACTACTTAGGCATTCTGCTTCACTACAAAAATGAAATAAAATAAAAGAGAAGCATAATTAATCTCTGAAATAAACAAATATGCTAGAGCTTGTGGAGTTTTTTTCTGGTTTTATGTTTTCTTTTGCCTGTTATTGACAGGATTGGGTTTGGTCTTGCTTTTCTTTTATGTGTCATTTATCCAAGATGATTCATCTATGAATGATGTTATCTGTTAAGTTAAAATATAGCACTAGCATATCTGGTGTAGTTTTCCTCTTAAATAAAAACCTTTTCCCTATTCAAAATTGTTTTCATGCTATGATACCTGGAAATAAAAAAAGTTTTAAAGGGTATAGCGCTTGATAAGTATTAGATTTTCTGTATATCTAGAAAAAACTAGCAAATATAATATCTGTGGAAAAATAAATTGTTTACCTATGGCTACAGTAGCTGCACTAACTTGCAGGGTTTGCATATCTCTACTTTCCTTATGTGCAATATATTGGAATGCACTGTAATGCTATTGGCATCTGCAGTAGCTCTAAGATCAAATATTTGGATGAAGATTATATACACCTCTCATTGGAAGTAGCTAAAACATAGCCAGGGAAAAATAGTCTCCACAATATACAATACTGAATCAGTATTATGCATGATAAAATGAAACAAATACTATAAAGATACTTCCAGAGATAAAAATTCAACTAAGAGAGAAGTATCAAAACTTACCTTTAGCTTCCACTCTCTCAAAAGGAATGGAGTTACTTGGAATGCAGAGCCAGTGGTATTAGACCCCGACCAATGGAAGTGGCATTCTGGGGCTGTGGGAGGTAGTACAGCTTCTATCCTCAACTAGAGACCTCAGACCAGGGAGTTTCTCAAACTTCAAACACCTTTATATGATATTTTGCTGAACTGAATTTTAAGAAGATCAAATAAACTCTTGTTGTAAGAAAATGGCATTTCTTTCATATTGTAATTTTTTATCCCTTCCCCTCATATTTCTTACTGCTCCTACCAATATACCAATAGCATTTTCAGTTGCAGTTTGGAAACAACATTCTGGGCGACCTGATAACTTAGAAATGCAAATTTTCCAGTGTCCAAAATCGAGACTTAAACAAATTGGGTTGTATATTCATTTTTTTCATACATCTAAATTTTCTATTTTGTGGCTTATTATATGTGAAAATGTTTAATGAATTTCCATCTACTGCAGTTATTATCTAGTATGCATTCAAAGGTACTCTTTTCCCCTTTTCTTTTTTGTAAGTACTTGTGAGGCAATACTCATAAACTGTCGTCTTTCCAGTATCTTTTCCTTCTTAGAGGAAATACCACTTACTTAAAAGGTATGAACATCTCTCATATCCTGCAAATGATAGGCATACAGTGTGCTCTATTACAGGAGAAATATTACTATATAAGCATAAATCAAACATGCTCTTTTCCTAATTGATCGTATTTTCTTTATTATGTTCCTACTTAATTCTATATGCTTAGTTTTACATTACCAGTATTTGTACAGTATACAACCATTCCTCTGAATGTTTTCATCATTTTTCCAACTCTTCAATAGAATATACCTCCCAAAATTGTCAATGTCCTATGTTAAAAGTTAAGATACAACCTAACTAATTCCATATCTATGGAGGGGAATACAAGATTCATGTATAACGTTGGAATGTGCGGTTTTTTCCCTTTGCTCTATTAAATTTCCACATTATTTTTTTCCCGATAAAAAGACCGTCCTTAAGTCCATCAGAAGGCTGAATTTACATGAGGCACTGAAAGCACATGATGAATTTTATGTCACCTGTCAATAATTTGAGTGTCCACTATCAAATTTCCACTGCTAGACTGAGGAATTCAGGATGCTTTACAGGGTTTGACAGATTGGTCAAAGAGTGAAAGAGCAAAAGCTCAACAGATAGGTAGAGAGTAGAGTATAGTTGAACACATCAAATGGCAATAGATACCATGTGCTATTTTGGCAATTGAGACTTCTGTGACTTACAGTATTATGACCATTCCTGGATGGCAAACTTCTTTCTAAGGAAGGTTTAGTATGAATTTCTTCTATGAAAACAAGGACCTTGAATCATTAAGTCAGCCTTTTTTCATTTCCTTATTCACTGTCCCTTCCCATTGCAAAAGCATCTTCTTCCATGAAGAATTAGAGCAGTAAGTAGAGTGGAAAGACCATGCTATTGGGTCCAGTTGCTATTCTTTTTCTTCAGGTCAGTAGCCTCAGTTTAGTCTTTAAGTTAGTGATTGGTCACTAATGCCTGTGTATGCCTTTCTAACAGCAAAGCAAATACAGACAGGTCTCCTATACCACGGAATTGCGGTCTTACTCATTTCCCGTGAAGCCTGCCTTCTGCATTTATTGGCAGCTCATTAATATGCAAATTTGTCCCGCACCCTCACACAGCCCGCCAGCACTCTGGCGCTGTTTTGGCACTGCCCTGCTGTGTGTCAGTGTTTGTGTCAGTGCTTCCTGGTGCCCATGGCCACCCCATGCTGGGAAAAAACCCTTTTCCACTCGACCAGGGACACTGGTGCAGAGGAGCCACCCATGCTGCTGTCCCAGTGTCTCTCCAGGTGGGTAGATGTGGTCTCTCAATACTTGGGGTAGATTAGTATGTCTCGGTGAGTCATTTGAGAAAGTCTCCAACAGCACATCTAACCTGAGAGTGTGTAAATCTTTCATAACTCCACGAAGCCTCCTCTCTTGGAGTGGGGCAGGCACTTGGCTGTGCCCAGAGCCAAGCTACCACCACCGCAGCACCCACCCCACCCAGAGCAGAGCCACTGCTGCCGCAACTGTGCCAGCAGCCTGCTCTGCCGGGAGCCAGGGGCTGTGCGAGTGGCTCCAGTGGCTGTGCAAGTTAATTTGCACATTCATTACTGCCTAATTGAATACTCATGCTTGTCAGATTGCACATGCACTGTTGCGAAAAGTGGCCTCCTTAAATGCTGAAAAATCATGCCTCTATGATGTGAAGCCGCAATATGGGGGGTGCAAAGTAGAAGAGGCCTGACTGTAGCTGTATCATCTGCAGCAAAATTCGTCTTTCACCTTCTTACTGCCACTGGTAATTGCTTGTTCCATTTGCAAGTAATTAACATTATTTCACTGTTAAATATATTATCTTCTGGTGTGCTTGATAATTTAGGATTTACTCTCCTGAATCTTCACTCCCAACATACCTCTATAATTTACAAAATGTAACCTTTCTAGGCAGGTCTACTATTCATTGTTTTCACAATTACCTCAATTTTTCATTCTTTATTGAAGGAAAAGTCTTATCAACAATAAAATCTTCATATATATTTATATATATATATATACATATTTCCCTTCATCCTTACACAACTAACTTGATTCAGATATACTGAGACCTAGGGACTGAAACCTTTCTATCTTTTGGTCTATAGATTTGCTTTTTTTCTTTTATAAGATCAATGAAGTTCAAATCATTTGGTGTCTGAATCTTATTCTTGATTTTAGTGGTTAACTCTATTTCTGTCAGACTACTGTATGTTTTGCTGGTCTTGTTTTCCAGAAACACTGTGTAAGTACAATTAATTGAAGGCAAATGTTAACTGCTTTTTCATTAGGGCTATGGAAACTTATCTGAAAAAATGTATTTTACACAAAGATGTATTTTGCAAGCTTATGCGCAGGATGTTTCATATCTCACACAAATAAGGAAACAGCATTGTTTCTTAGAGTTGATGCAATATAGAACAAGAACTTGGTGATTGAGTGATATCTGTAGGGGACATGCCTTAGTTGATTTTGAAATCAGTGTTTGGCATTTTGTTCGAGCTCGGATGCTGGAAGTCCTGACACTAGCAGTCCTAGACTAGCTAGAAATCCAAGAGACTGCCCCCCCCCCCCAAAGGATGATAGAAGAAAGGCTTCTTATAGGCCTTGTGGTATTGTTGCCGTAAAAAACCCAGGCATTTAGAAAATGCTCACAGAAAATCTGTGCTTGAGCTAGAAAATTATTCAGATACTTCTTGCACTTTCTGAATCCTGTTATCACAAGAGATAATGAATTTCTTGAGTTTGACTGAAGGATATTTGAGAGTGAGCTTTTTATATCCTATAATTAGTCCCTTCACTGACACTAGGATTTTTTCCAGATCCTCTGGCCTTGTGCAATTTAAGTTACTGTCTTGTGAACTTCCTCAGTTGTCTCTAAATCTTGTTGTCTGACTTACTCGGTCTTGATTAAAAGCTCACTTACGTTAATGGAGAGTTCTATCCCATGCAGTGGTTTTTGGACCAGTACTTCAGCTAGAAGCATATACAGCTGTTGACCATTGCCTAACACATTCCTAGCTAAAATGCATTCCCACTGCACAATTTCTGGCAGGAGTAAATGAACTCATTTATCTCCTGTTTTTTGAGTGGACTTTGTTTCCATTTCAGTTCTCCTAATTCTTGGAGGTGCAATGACTCCTAACTGTGTTCTTTAACTCAGTGCCAAAGCTCAGGGTTGTCCTATTCTTCTTTTTCGGAAACCTTGATTATAAAGCACTGAGCCTTTGATTCAGACTGTCAGCATTCACTTGATATAAACTCGTTTTTTTCTTTGCTTTCTTTTCTTTTGGTTCTCACAGATTCATCCCCAGGAACTTGTGATAAGAAAGAATGTGTGGGATAAATACTATCTTTGCCATCAAATGAAAAATCTTGTTTGACTCTCAGAGTAATTTTGGCCATAGTGCCAAATTTTCCTCTTGTCAATTTTTTGGTCTGCCAATTTGAACAGAAGTAGAGGTTTTCAGTCTGCTCTGTAAGCTCCGGAAAGTTCTAGTACTGATTTTTATAAGGAGAGCAAGACAAGAGAGAGCCAAAATAACTCATTCATTTTCTTGGCACCTTGGCACCTGGCTAAAAGATGTTCCTGGTCTGAAACTGTAGACTAAGAGCAGTAAATCAAAATAAATGAAAAAGTTACATTTGGGGTCCTCCAACTCTTCTACGTTCTGTCAGATGAACAAAATGGGGTTACTTACATTGTGTAGAGGGACAATAGTTTTTTGGTCAGAAGTGGGAAGTCCATGGGTATTCATTTCTCAAGATATCTTGTTCATGTTAATATAGGAAAGCAAATGTGAGGCACTTACAAAAGAAAATGACACAAAATAGTCAGGTTGAGCTGGTACCAAGCACTGGGCATAAACGAAAGACTGCAGAACATGCGCACCGGGCAGGGACAAGAGCCATCTATTCCAAACAAAGTTGTTATGAGAATGTAACTTCAGAGGATATAGAAAACACTGCTCTTAAACTGGAAAATTTATATTTTTGGTGGATTTCTTATATATTTTAATTTATATAAGAATTATTTCTAGAAAAATAAGGTTTATTGTTTCTCTAAAAGCCTTGTATAAGATGTAGTTTATTTTTCATTTACTAGAAGAGAATTCATAGTTGAAGTAATAAAATGTCATACATTGTGTCAGTTTGGATACTGATTTGTATATACCATTTAATTTTTGAAATCTTTTCTTCTTTTTAAGTACCTATAAACTCTTATCTATTTATGTAAGGTGGTAAACATGTATCATTTATTAAAAATTTGCCCTCAAAGAGTATTTATTTTCTTTGACCTTATTGCAGAGAAGTGACTGCAAAGTAGATGTGCTTCCTTCTACAGATATTCTTTGGAAAAGCATTTATAATTTTTCATTTAAAAGAGGAATATTTTAGACTTTAAAATAATATCCTCTAACCTGCATATATACATATCAACCTAATGCAAATGGACAGGTTTTAGTTTTCTAAATAAAAGCAGTACTTAATATTCCAAACTATATCCACTGAATGTTCATGAAGAATTTACTAAGCTTTCCCTTTTTGAAAAGAGCCTTCCCTTTTTGCACCTGGACAAACCTTCTTTGAAATCCTAATTCTCCCAGACCTTTAATGCTAGAATCTTCCAACACTTCCATGAATGTTGCCGACTGTACCAGTGAGTTTGCTTCATGTCCAAATAAAAGGTTTTCTCACACTTTTTTTGGTCTGTGACTTCATTATGTTGCGAGTCATTATTTATTATTCATTTTCCAGTTTTAAATATGTGATCAGAATTATGTTAGACAAAGATAATGTAATGTAATGTAATTACAATGGTAATGTAATGTGAAACCCTGGACTCACTGAAGTTACTACAAGAAGTTTCAGGACTTAAATTCAGGGCAGTATAGACTGTTTCCTTTTGCAATACTGAACACTCTGACTCTTTATGTTTGTTTGTTCTAAAGGCAGAGTAAGAGCATGGAAAGGTAGGAAGCTGCTTTAATAGATCCCTTACTTGTCTCAGTATCACTTACATTTCATGGATTGTGGAATCTTGTTCACCCTAGGGCCCTGGGAAAAGGAGAGCATCATATGATTTTCACTGGAATTATGGAAAAAAGGCTGGGGAACTGAAAAACAAATGTATCAGAGGCAGGGACAAAGGAAGGAAATCCTGCGTCTGCACAGCGGATTAGCATCTCCATTTTGCTCATCAAAGTTAAAAGAAGTACAAAAGAAGGATTTAGAGTGCTCCAGCTGTTCTACCCCCTTTGCAAATCACCATAAACAGGAGGGAAAAGAGAGTTAAACAGAAAATTTGAGATAGCTACATTTGTTTTTACTAACAAAGTCTTGTTTAGATTGAATTATTTCAGCATAAACAGTGAATGCAAGGAGTAAAAAAAGCTTTTTAATGAGTCACAGAAATAACTATGTATTATATGCGGATCAACTCAAGTGTCTTACTTCTCATGTTTGCCGGATTTTTGGTTCTTTATGTCAGGCTGCCTTTCAATTCACATACCCTTAATGGCTGTTATTCTTCTCCTTTATAGTTGCTTTTATTGTCACCTCTTATTTCAATGATTTATGTAGGCTGATTAAAGTGTCAAATCTTGTAGTATAAGATATTTTCCCTGTCATTCAAATATTTATTATAGCTTTCTTGGTACTTACTGTCCAGCTGGTTGGTTTTGGATTTTTGGGGAGTTTTTTGGTTGTTTTATTTGGCTGGTTACATTTTTTTAAGTCTTAAAAAAAATAACATGCATATTACATATTTCTCAGGTGTATACTGGATCTGCTTAATACTGATTACTAACCGTGAATTCTCTGAATATTTTCGTTCAGTCTCGTCTACCGCACTACGATGTTTTCCTAAAGGACCATCTAGAATATTTTTTTCTTGCAAATGTTAGGATCATATCTCTGTAGTCTCTGATTCATCATTCCATTCAGTGTACTTAGAATTTATTAGCTGTTAAGAAAAAAGCACTATCTTTCACAGAGACCATTCACATTTACAGTAAAATCAAACAACAAATCCATTGTAACAGCAACAGGGATAGACTACTCCGACTTTTCTTTCAGAAAAGGTGTTTTAGAGCCTTCCGTATCTACTTCTGAAATTAAACTTTGTTGCAAACTGTGAGCAAGATCCAAACCTATTACTTCTAATCATCTTAAGCCAGGCTGGCTGGCATGACTGTCCTGTAAAATTCAAAAATGCAGTTCTAATTTTACATCTCTAACATTTGTTTGTGTAATCAGTCCACAAGTTAACTCCGTCATAGCATGCTGTTCACTCTTTCTGTAAGCTATTATTTTTAAANATGAGGTCACCTCTGAGCCTCCTCTTTATTTTTTAGATTAAAATCTTGTCAGATTGTTACTATATACACTGTATACTCCGATTACTCTAACTTTGCTAAAAGAGGTCTGAAATAATCTATAATAAATTCTGTTCCTTACACTTCTTTTTATTTGATTAAAAAGTCTCAAGAGAATATTTTTTTAAAGATATTTAGTAATTTTTGTTTGGAAACAACTGGCAGGTAATGTTGAAATATAATCTAAATAAAGTTGGGTGGCTAAAATGAAAATTTTCCTTGTTCCATGTAGACATACTTAGGAGAGAAAGAGAGATATATTTTCTGAAAATTTTACTTGAGAATCTGTAAATCAGGTTTTTTCTACCTTGTTAATACTCCTTTCTTAACTAATTGGGTTACAACAAATATGGATTGGTCTACCAGCTACATGCCTGCACACAGATAAGCATGCTTCTTAATGAAGACAATTTCAGGAATTCTCACTGCTACCAAAGATGGGAACCATAGCTTCAGACTCACATACTTGGGTTATATTCCACTCACATTAGTCAGATTGTCATTCTTCTAAATTTACAGTTAGCTGTTTAAGAGATATAATTTGCATCAGTTTTGAGAAGGAGCAGGGAAGAAAACCTCTGTTCTTTCTTAACCATAGTTGAACATGAGATAGCACTGCTGAGTTTGCAAGCATGTGGTGCTGCCGAATGGTTTTTATTAACATACAGAGCTATTGTCTGCTCTTCCAGACCAGCCTGTAAACTCATGGTGTTAGATCCTTTCAGGAAAATGTAGTTCCTGGTCTCAGAGATGGAATACTTCCCAGTGTTTTTGCTTTGCTAAGAAAATACTGTTCAGATCTGAGATATCATATTTATCACTAAAAGATGCATGAAGTTTTGCTTGGGATTGTAAAATAAACCACAAACAAAGTTCAATAAAACAAGGATTTGGAATTCACTAGAGCATCGGCTTTTGTGTTTTATGTTGGCATACCCATTCATTCCGATGAAACAGTGAACACTATTGTGCTACACTTATAGATAGAGACTATAAATGACTTCATGTAACATGATTCCCTCCATAGTCTGAATAAATTTGAAATTGAGATCATGAATTAAAGTTGTTTTTCTCATTAGTATAATTTTTTCCAGTTTCCTATGAAGTTTGAATATGAAATTGTTGTGTGTTCTTAGATTTGCATTTTGTATTGCATACACTGCAGTGCTTTATACCCTCTATATTTGTGTCCAAAATGTTAAAAAATGTTTGTAAAAAAAGTGTGATTATTTGTATTTGAATACCTTAAACCTACAGTTGTAACATAAAGGCGTTGTTTGCTTTCATTGAATTTGTTACAAAATACATGGATATTAATTACATGTCCTATCTTAAGTTTTACAATGGTACAACTCACTAGTAAGTAATTCTTACCTACAGTGATCAAAAGAATGTATAATTACTCCAAACTGCAGAATATAATCTGGGAATTATTAGTGCAGTGTATTCACAGCCATTTTTAGGTTTGCTTAGGCACCAGTGTGTCAGACGTAGGTGGTATTCATGTTCTAATGTCAGTTGCATCCTTCAATGATGTATTTGCATTATCTCTTTTTGATTGTTTCTTCTAGCTGTAGCCAAAGTAGTGACTCTGAGGGCATTGAATTCAAGGGTTCTATTGACTAATGTACATTGATCTAGTCAATATTATTAATTAATTAATCTAGTGAATATATTAATTCTCTTAATGTCTTATGGAATAAGTGTGTCTTTCCTCAGAAAAAAAAATAAAATGGAAAAATACTCTTTATAAACTGGGAATATAAAGAGTAGAACAGCTCCCCTTTTTGACCCTTGACTAGTGTTTCAGATGTTTTCAAATATAAAGTGAATTTTCATATGAGAAGTTATTTTTAAATTAAAAAAAAGTCATCCTATTACAAAAGCTAAGAAGAAAATATATGTAGTATTGGAATATATTTCATTGCTCTGCAGTGACAGGGAGGCAGGGACAGAATCAAGAGTTTTGGATAAACTGCAGAGGAGGTGAGTTTCACCACCATGGCCCTCGAGGTGTCTCATGGCATCAGGGAGTATGAAGATGGTGAAGGAAGATGGTAAACCTGCTTTAGTAGGTACACCAGCCTTAGTAGTCCTCCTTACTGCTTATTCTAGCAGAAGAGAGACTTCACAGGTGTGTTCATATGACAAAAGAAAGTTGCTTCAGAGATGCATGCAGGTAGCTACAAAGATACAGTGGCTATATCCATTCCAGCACTATGCCACTCATCAGAATAAAACCAAGGGTTTATTTCTAGTATGAGTTCTTTTGGATAAACCCAACCCTGACTACAACACAGAATTTCAGTCCCTAACCAGCTTTTTTGACAGCAGCCAGCAAGATCCAACTGGGACATCTGAGAATTACAGATGGAGCTATGGCACTCAGTGGGGGAGCAGGGAAGATAGGTCCTGTAGTCAGGGAATGTGGGGCAGAAGTGAGTAAGCCAATTGCAGACAGACATAGCTGGTCTCTGTCGCGGCTAACCACAGCCTGACTCCAGGACCTCTGACACTCTAAATAAGAGATACACCACCCTTCAGCCAAAAGTTTGATTTGTTTATTTTGAATTTCTGCTTTAAATGGTTTCTTTACTGAGTAGACTTGGAAAGTCTTCTTTGAGACATTAATGCAGGAAGAATGTGAGAATCTTGATTTTTCTCATAGAGCTTTAAGGAAAAATATTAATTTACTTTAGCTCTTAGAATGACTATGGATTTATCTATTACATTGTGACTGTGAATGAGTATTAAAGATCTTTTTAGCCAGGCCTTATACTAATTAAATATTTGGAAAACATCTTTTAGAAACTTTTTAGAAAATATCAGCACTGACAGCAGTTCAGTAAAAGTACAGGTTGCTATTAGAACAACAATAATGGAAACTCTCATTGTTGACGAACAGCATGTGAATTTCTCTACTATTTTATATGTTATACATTAGACATATTTTTAAATGCAAGTATCCAAGAAAAATACACAAGTGCTTATTTGCAGTTAAACATAAGCATTAAACGATTGCTTTTCAGCTGCATTTGAAATGCATGTGGTGTTTTCTGAAAGTGTTTTTCTAATTTGCACACATACACACACATACACACACCCCACCGATCCAGGTAGCCTCAAAGAATCTCAAGATAGTACAATCAAATGGCCTTTTAACCTTTGATTTCCAGGACCATCTTTTAGGGAATTTTGTTTGTTATGCTTCATTGTCTGCACAATGTGTCATGGTCCCTCATTGCTTATGATTAAAGTACAATCAATATTTACTTGGCTCACCATCTGCCTCAAATTGCCATGTGGTTTCTGCTCTGCAATCTCTGTCATCTCTGCTGCCTTTAACATAAACAGGACCAGAATAGGCTGATGAAATGCTTTTTATCTAGCACAGTCAATATAGTGAATATATATATATATATTCGTATACACTCGGCCCTCTTCCACTTCATGCCCCCTATATTGCAACTTCACATCTTAGCATTGTGATTTTTCGGCGATGAAGTAGGCTCATTTCGCAACTGTGCATGCGTGACCTGGCAGGTATGAATATTCAAATTAGACAGTCATGAATATTGAAATCACCCCCCATGCCATGCTGCACGCCCACAGGCGCACTGCTCTGCCCCTCCACTCAGCCGTGCCGGCCCCACTCTGCCCCTCCGCTCCGGGGCACGCTGGCCCCCCCCGCCTCCCCTTGGGGCTGCGCCATCTCCCTCCCTCCCCTCAGCTCCGCCACGTGCCGCCCCATCTCTGCCCTCCTCCCCTTGGGGCCGCACCGGCTCCCCCCACTCCCCTCGGGGACACTCGGGGCCGCCGGAGAAGCAGCACGGCCGGTTCCCCTGCACCAGTGTCCCCAGCCAAGCAGAAAAGGGTTTTTTCTCAGCGTGAGGTGGCTGCAGGCACCGGGAAGCGTCGACACAAACACCGATACACAGCAAGGCAGTGCCAAAACAGCGCCAGAGCACAAGAGGGGTCTTGCGAGGGTGCAGGGCAAGTTTGCATATTAATGAGCTGCCAATCAACGTGGAAGGCAGGCTTTGCAAGACCCAAATAAGACTGTGGTACCATGATGTAGGAGACTCTGTATATACATTCATATATATATATATGAAATTTCACTACTGTATATCATCCAGAAGAGATAAACAAAATAAAAATTGAGCTCCAGATCTAAGGAATTGTTGGGAAAATATACAAGGACTGGATAATATACATAAGGGAAAAGGAAAGCATTAGTTAGGGGTGCACATAACTGTAAATGGAGTGTATCTTGGTGCTATTTCAAGATTGTTTATGTCTTGCTTTCACACAAAGCTGTGCTGCTGACTGTGTAACGGAATCATTCATGCTGAAGTTTCAGCTTGTGGAAGTTTTCTGAAGTCAGGAAACCCAGATTAATTCAGATTTACCCAGTTTTAGGCTGAGGGAATAACTCTAGCTCCTGTGCAGAGAAAAATTCTCCATCTAGGCACAAGTGACACAGTGTTAAATTTCATTGTGTAAATGGTAGGGTTTATGTTTCTGTCCTTTGATGAGCAATGCAGTGATTATAGTGCTGTTTGCCCAGATGCCCACAGTTATTTTGCTGATTCCTTTGGGTAGTCAGTTGATCCACTGTAAGTAACTGGGGAAAAAATTATCTAGTGGCACTATGGCAAAAGGCCTCCACCACATATAAATTCAGGTGGGAACTTGAAAGTTTCTAACTGCAAGAACTGCAAGTTGTCTCATGATGGTGAAAAGCCTTTGGTAGTTTTAGTGCAAAATCACAGATATTTATGAATTGGATTACGTGGTAACAAGTAATGGATATTTTTGCTCCAAATGAACAAGTTCTACATGAAGATCAGAAGCTTGAATTTTATCATCTGGGGAAAGGGAGTAAGTAGAAATGTTCACCTATAGCCTGATGGTGTCAAAATGGTAAGCAAGGAGAAGTATTTGAAACTCTGCATTTTTAATGTATGGAGTGTATCTGAATGACCACAGAAGAGGAGAGAAGTAAAAAAAAAAAAGAATTGCTGTATTAGAGAGCAGAAGGAAGATATTCTATTAAGGGAGCTATATAAAAATACTGACAAAGCCATGCATAGGATTAAGGGTTCAGGTATATGAAATAGCATAGGATGTGGTGATAAAATTCAGGCCACAGAAGGAAGAAAGAGGGTTCCCAAAGAAGAGTGATTTGGAAATTAAAATCATTAAAGAAAACATGTAGATGGCATGACGAAGAATTACAGAAGAAAAACAGTAAACTTTATTTGTCCCACTCAAAATTCCAGTTCCTTTATATATCGTCTTTGGCAGGAGATTGGGGAAACCCTACCACACAAAGGTTAAATATCGAATACTGTGATCAATAAACTTGCCTAAGGAAAATGAGCAATGGGAGATCAGAAAAGAGTGGAAAGGATGGAGGGAAGGACTAAGAAGAACCAGTTACTGAGGTTGCTCCTAAACCAATAAATAAGATGCTGAACTTTTTCACGTGATCATTTCCTGGAAGGAAAACAGACCTTTCAGTTTATCTCTGTTATGCAGAGATTTAAGTGTGCATCTCCTTCATGTATTTTCTTCGCTTTAGCGTATTCTGAGCAAGACAGCCTCAGCTGGTGAAAATCAGCATATTTTCCTGTCAGAGTGCAGATTAAACGAACGTTGAACCCTGAACATTTTATGGTGGTTAAATCATAGCTAACACACAAGCATAATATGCCAAAACTAAATATAAATTAAAAAACTGCAGTGTGACTTGTAAAACTGCATTACTGAACTAAAACCATTGCTGTGGTAAAACACTTGAAGCATGTGGTGAGTATGGTCTGTTGGAGAAAGTTCTTACTTTCATTTACACCTCTGGAAAACCATTAACAAAGGTTAATGGTTTAATGGTGAATGGTTAATGGCTGTGGTACATGTGCTACTTTTAATAGAATTCGAGGGCACTGAATAAGTCAGAGATTTCTATCATTAAAAAGAATCCTGCTGAGGGGACCAGCCAGCTTGGATTGCTACTGTACAGTGCCAGTGACTATCACCGTATCAGCTGCTACATAGAGAACTTTTTCCTGTAGGATTTTCTGCAATAGTGTTTGAAATGTTTTAATTATACGTGGAATTTTATATCATTGCATAAAGATGATAAAAGGGAGCAGAGAACTCCATAATATATAATCTGAGAATAAGAATAACCAAAGGCAACAAAAACTTTCCCTTTGGCAGACAGTTTTTCCCCTTTTACTCCGTGAAACATGAGAACCTTTATTATATAAAATTGTGCTTTCTTGAGAATTTTTCCTTTAGGTTTGCCAGTGAGAGATGATGATTTAATTCTTTCCAGATATTCAGTTGATTTAATATAATTTCTTTCATGTGGAAAAAAATGGGATAAATGGGCACAACTCCTAGAATATCTATTCTTTTTCACAAATCCTTAAGGGTACATTTCAGGGAATCAAAACATATTATTGGCACTCAGATTACAAAATAATTACATGGGTTTTGATTATAAGGTTGTTTATTGAAGATCATATGGTGTTTGGTATGGGGGTTTTAGCCCTGTTTTATTCCTTTGTTTTACTTGACAGAGATGTATACTTGAATGAAAGATACTATTTAAAGCAGCCATATTTGAATAAGAAGCCCCCTTGTCCAGGTTCTCTAGACACAGCTGTTACTATTTCAAACTCAGAAACTTTCATGTACCTCATTCTCATTTAATTTCTCTGGGATTACTTCCGGAATAGCTTGAAGCATTGATTAGACTTAAAAGTTTCATTTTTCTTCAATTAAAACCAGTTTCTTGAAAGTCTTAATTTCATAATATCTTTTATTCACTCTTGTGCCTCTTCCTCTACCCTGCCTTTTATACGTGTATGCAGTACATTTCTTTTGTACGTTAAACATATTTAATTTGAAAAAACATACTGAAATCAGCAGATATATCCCTCAATCAGGAACTATTGATAGAAAAAACCCCAACGNTGGCTGGATGCCAGAGACCCACCCCATCAGCAGATATATCCCTCAATCAGGAGCTATTGATAGAAAAAACCCCAACCTTGTCACTGAAGGATTCTGCAAAGAAGATGTGTAATTCTGGAGAGGGATCCAGAACAACATATTTTTCTCTAAATTGTTTATGTATTGAAATAAAATGTGTTGTGCTAATGTTAAGCCAAAAAGCAGTACTGTGGGTAGAGGGATTTTATATGAGAGCTATTGAGTACTTTCTTCTCAGCTTTCCCTCCTCTTTGTCACTGAAATTCACCTTCAAAGTTAGTAACGTTTTGCCCTGTTCTACGCGTTGTTAAAGTAGAAAAGGACTTAGGAAAATTCACATAGTTTTCTATTTAACCTTTCCTTTTCCCTTTATTTTTCAATAGAAAACCATACGGTCACGCCCACTGTCTGGGAATGACTGCTTCACTGACTTCAGCGTGAGAGAACAGCTGAATTTTATTACTGTTGCTGTCATGGCTGTTTCAAAACAGTGCTGCTGTTCTCACTGTTGAATTGTTGACCAGAATCCATTTGGGACCAATGTAATGCAGTCTGTCTCTGTAGTAAGAAATTCACTTTTAGATTCCTGGAACCTCGAAGAATGTAAGATCAGATGTTTATCTACCTTTCAAAATAAATATTGAAAAATGTTTATCTTGAAAGGTTAAAACCTATTCTCCAGTGAAAAAACCAATCCTACAAATTGGATTTCTAATGTATTATGAAATCAGTATTTAAATTTAAATTTGGTCCATATTAATTAAGATCAAGCATCCAATTGTCTACCTATCATAAGATGACTTTACAACATTATTCCATCTACAAAAGTATAATATCAAAGATTTTATGATGAGGCAGAGTTTGGATTGCACTTAGAATTTCTTTAAGCATATTTTTGTAACCATCCAATACCAATAATTCTCATTCAGCTTGTACAACTTCCTAGGGAAAAAAATAACANCCCAGTTCCGGTAGCCGCTCCCCATAGGGCTTTCAGGCTCTCAGTTTTCATCTCAAAAAGCATCTAAGCTCCTTGTATCTCCTTCTTCCCTCTTTTTCTCTCATGTAAAGGGATGTCTAAAAAGGCATCTCTCAAGCTTCCTTCTTTTCCAAAATTTTTTCTTCTTCCTCTCTTATTCCCTCATCTCAAATTTCTTCTCACCCTTTCTTAATCATCTTTTCTATATCTCTCATGCTCTCCCTTCTAGTATTTGCCTTCCTTTTTCTCCTTCCTTATCAAATTATTGTTACATTGATGACAGGACAAATGCCAAATACAGTTGATTTGTTACTTGTTCAGATACTGGCCACAATGACAGCCTTTTATGACTGAGTAAAATTGATACCAACCAAGACTCCTGCACAGATTTTTGAGCTTTCTAAGAATTCTCCATAAAGAGGCAATTTTTCCACAATTACAATACCGTTAAGGGCTTTTTTTTCTTTTTAAGTGGAAAAGACGATCAGTATGTGTAAAGTTAACACACCTTTCTAAGTAAAGAATACCATCCACAGTTACTCTAACTGTAGTCTACTGAATGATTTCTCACTTGTTCATATTATATCACTTCCCTTTCTACACAGTTTGTATCTGCTCCCAGAACAACTAACAATAGAGCTCCATAATCTTGTCATGAAGAATAGGAAGCAGCACCTAATCTTGGTCAAGGGCTATATAAGCTACCTAGTTTGTTTCTAGGTTTTTTTCAGCTGTAGAAAGCACAAGGCTTCGGTATGATCAACTCTTCTTTAGACAAGTTAAAAGGCTTCAGCCCGAGGGCTTAGTCTCTTGAAAGAATAGGAATTTCTATTCCTAGCAAGGAAACAAACTGGAGTCAGAAGCTCAGATGATTCCCATTTCTTTAGATATTTTGTTGAATTTGAAAACACACTTAAATTTATTATACTTGTCTCTACACACACAAAGAACAGGGACAATTTGGAAATATTTCACTTCAATGGGAGGCAAATATTCCATAAAAAATGTGTCTTCTATTAGATCAATGTGAAAAGGTTTATCTAAAATGTTTCAGATTTTCTGCTAATGATAAGATATGCTTGTTCTAAATTTATTGTCTTTTAAATAAGGTACATGAATTCCTCAGAACCGTAATGAATGAAATAATGAAAAGTTAATGCAAACTGTTGGAGTACTTAACATATTCTTTCTGAAAACAGTAACAGCTTTCAAATGAGGGATGCTCTTTTTGGCTTCTTGTTTGTTTTGGGGTTTTTGTAAACAAGTTAGATGCTTACATGAGCTTTCAGCATCACTTAAAACTCCTGAGCTATGCTCAAAATGCTATGTTTTTAACAGTTTCTGGAGACCTAAAAGTGTCACAATGTCCAGTATGGAAAAAAAAATGTCGTAAAGCAATCCATGTCACCACCCTATTGTTTACCTCCAAGAAGGTGAACAAGAAGTGACAAATCATTACACGTTATCGGAACACTCTGGAAATGTTAGATCAGGCGGTGCCATGAGAAGAGATAGTTTGAGGAGATAAAGATGTTTGCATTTCTGCATTCACAGCTTTCAATTGTTCTTCCCTTTGAAGTTCCTCTGGATTTATGTCTTAGCAGCAAATTGCCCAAGTTGTATACATAGATTTCCAAAGACCTCTCTTCCATCTACACTGCTAAATTGAGGTAGTATGACTCAAGAGGCAGCTGCAAGAGAACATGATATGAATGCAGTGATCTATGTCACTGAACCAGGAAAGGTTGGGCTTATCCTCCAATCCTTTCAGCATCCTTGTTGCCCTTCTCTGGACCCTTTCAAGCAGCTCAACATCCTTCTTAAACTGGGCAGACCAGAAGTGCACAGAGTACTCGAGATGTGGTCTAACCAGCGCCGAGTATAGGGGAAGGATAACTTCCCTAGTCCGACTGACTGTTCCTGATATAGGCCAGGATGCCATTGGCCCTCTTAGCCACATGGCCACCCTGCTGGCTCACATTAAGTTTCCTGTCAATTATTACTCCTAAATCCCTCTCCATTTCACCACTCTCCAGCCACTCATATCCCAGTTGATAGATGTGCATGGGGTTGTTGTGTCCAAAGTGAAGAACCCGGCACTTAGTCTTGTTGAATCTTATACTATTGCAGTCTGCCCATTTCTCTAGTCTGTTNTCAGGAGCCCTTTGCTCATCCAGGCTGGCCTTCTGCCCCTGCGACTCATTTTTTGGCACAATGGGACCGCCTGCTCCTGTGCCTTCATGAACTCATTCTTAAAGTATGTCCAGCCTTCCTGGACCCCTCTGCCATTAAGGGCTGTTTCCCATGGTACCCTCCCAATTAATTTCTTAAACAGTCCAAAGTCTGCCCTCCGGAAATCCAGCATGGAGGTTTGGTTCATGCCCTTTCTTGTCACACTACCAATTGAAAACTATGATCTCATGGTCACTACATCCCAGGTTTCCTCCAACCACAATATGACCAACCAACCCTTTTTTATCTGCAAACAATAGGTTGAGCACAGCCTCTCCCCTGGTAGGCTCACTCACCTGCTGCATCAAGGAACAGTCATTAACTATCTCCAGGATCCTTATGAACTGTCTCCTCTCTACTGTGTTTATATGTTGTATTTTAAATCAAATGTTAAACAACTTGCAACAAACCAAAACAAGCTTTGAAATAACTAGCTATTGAAACGATACAAAACACCATGACCATCAAGGAATATCTTCATCCACACCTTTCTGTTCCCCATTTGGCCAGTAATTCAGAGGCTGGGAGTCTGGGGGGCCCTGTGCCTGGCAGCTTTCTCAGAGAAGACATTTTAGGTGGAAGTCCCACCTGTTCTGCTGCTAAGCAGTGTTGAGAAGGTTGTCATCAGTATTTTTCATTGGAAGCGATTCCAGTCATTAAAAGAAACAAATCTTAAAAATCACAAAATAGAGTGAACCTCCAGTCTGATACTCAAAACAGCCCCCGATGGAAAAAAAAAACACCAAAAAACATCTACACTCCAGTTCAATCTGCTTCTTATTCAGACAAGGATTTGAATCTAGATCCTATAATACCATGAAGCCTATCTTCACTGCCAGAATAGAGAATCAGTGATTATTTCAAGTCCTGTTACAAAGTAAAGCATCACAAGGAGATTATCTTCCTTGAAATAGGCTTCCTAGTAGGAGGAGCATGATTTCAGGCAAATTCTATGACGTCGTTATCTGGCGAAGGGAGTATCTTGCTACATGGATATCTTAGTAACTAGAATATTAAATAAGAAGCATGAACACTATTTTATTTTTTTCCCTTCCTACGGCTGATAGATCATTTTAATGACCAAATGATCTATTGAAAAATCCTAGCTTCACTGAGAACTGCTGATTCCACATGCCATTTTCATTGCCCCACTCACTCACTGGGGACAGCTTTGTTTGTGGAAGATGTGATTTCAATTTCTTTGGTAATTTTTCTCTAAAAAAAAGACTGTAAGTGGGAAGAGAAAGCCTTGGAAAAGAGATTTTCAGATATGCTCTATCTACATGACACCACTGGTCTGGATCTACATGCATGCATGGGAAGAGGTATGAATACTCTGAGCAATGGGCATGGTATTCTGCTGCAGTAGGAGTGTGGCAGTCAGGGCAATGCTTCTGTCAGAGAAATCTAGGTGCAAGTGAATTACCAGGAGAGGGATGACATCAGAGGAGATCATTAGCATCTCATGCATAACCTAATAAACCTTAAGAAACAAAACTAAATCAAGCTGATAGGCAGATAAGCTTTCAAATGGATATAGAAGAATAGAGTTGTTTAGATTGGAAGGGACCTTGACGATCATCTATTTTCAATCATCTTGCCATGGTCAATCATCCTGCCATGGGCAGTGAACCTTCCACTAGACTAGGTGGCTCAGAACCCCCTCCAACCTGGCTTTGAATGCTCCCAGGGGTGGAGCATCCACAACTTCTCTGAAGCCTTCTCTTCTCCAGGCTGAACAGTCCCAACTATCTCAGCCTGTCTTCATAGGAGAGGCCTTCCAACCCTCTGATCAACTTAATGACCCTCCTCTGGACTCATTCCAATGCTAAAGAAACCCAGACAAAAACAGGAAGAAAAATATTCAGGCTGTTGGCAACAGTTCAGGTAGCATAAAGAACAACTGTATTGGGAAAGGTTTCAAATTCATTATACTATAAATTTTTTTGAATTAGCACTAATAGAGCAGTGCTGTTGCTGCGGGGCGCACCATGGGACCAGTCCGGGCGCCCCATGGCCGCGCCACTCCTCCCTCGCCCTGACTCGTGCCTGGCCATCACGGCGTGGGCTGCCAGCGTGGGGCCGCCCTGCGGGGCTGGGGTGCCCGGGTGAGAGCGCTGGGGGAGGGGGAAGGGGCGCGGGGGCTTGNGAGGGGGAAGGGGCGCGGGGGTTTGTGCTGTGAGCACACAGTCGCTGCGGCCCCGAGAGGCCCACAGATTCTCGGGGTGGCGGGGGTCTCCCAAGTCAGAGGGGGCTCAGAAACGGTTCCCTTTTCTTCCCCGTGCTCAGCGAGTCCAAGGGGAGAAGCAGAAAAGTGCCCGGAGCCCTGCGCAGTTCCGTGAGGTGGGGCAATGGGTGTGGCCCACATGTATATTAAGGACCTGCAGTTCTTTGCGAGTTTAGTGTTTTGCGATGGCCTTGGCCTGTCCCTTTCCTTGCGATGGAGGGGTTATAACTGTATTACTTCTGCTAATAAGGAAGACACAGTAAACCCTCATTACTTCACAGTTTTATTCTCCTGTGTTCATTTATTCACAGGATGTTTTTCCACGAAGATGGTCCTATGTTTCGTGGTGCATTTGTGACTCTGTATGCAGTCATGAATATGCAAAGATAGACAGTCATGAATATGCAAATTAGCCCTGCCCATCTCACCATCCCCCTCAGCCCTGGTGCACTCCATCGGTGTGTCGGCCCCACCCCGCTTGTCCTAGTGCAAAGGGATGGGAGGCTTCCAGTGCCCATGGGGATGCCGTGCTGGGGGAAAAACTACTTCCCTTCACTGCTCACTCATGCGCACTGGCTCCCCACTGTATCCTGGCTTGCATCCTGCTGGTGGGGAAGGGATCCAGCTACCCTGCTGTGTCCCCTGGGGCCAGGAGCGACTCATGCCACCCTCCCAGGGCTGGGAGCAGCACCTGCCACCACTACTGGGGCCGGGAGCCATACCTGCCACCACTGACAGAGCTGGGAGTGGCACCTGCCACCATGCTGGGGCTGGGAGCAGCCCCTGCAACCATCCAGGGGCCAGGGTCATGCTGGTTCCTAGGTTTAAACCCATTTTTCCATCGCCATTGAATGTTGTGGAGTGGCCACAGTGACCCCAGGGATTCTCCATGAATTTTAGGTGGGACTCTCAAAGCACCGCTTGCCCTTGTTTCTCCTTGGTCAGTGGAGCCCAGCCATGTGGATCCCTCTGATTCCCAGGTCACGCCCACAGTGGTTCCCAGGTTAAAAAACTTTAGTTTTTTTATCTGGAGCACAGCAGCGAGTGCCAACTGCGGTGCGAGCTGTGTTTAAACATGCGAGGCAGGGACGGCAGTGGCTGCCCAGATGCTGCCACAACTCCTCACCATGATAACGGTGCTGCTGAGGGCATACTAGTTGAGCAGGTGTTCACAGGGTCCTGGAGGTCCCGCCGCATCCCTTTGCCAGCTTTGCCAGTGTCCTGGGTCAATTAAGATAAAACATGAATTAAATTTAGAAATACTTGAATGATATATATATGGAGAGAGAAATAAG
>WEKX01008947.1:27297-60461 GCA_013390025.1 Pitta sordida | reverse complement strand
GTGGCAACATTCCTCACATTCCTTTCAGGGGAGGGAAGATAAGACACAGGGTCCTCTATGCCACATTCCTTTCAGGGGAGAAAAAGGGAGATAAGAAGAGATACCTATTGTCTGTTTCAGTAAAAAGGAGAAAAGTTTTACAATAGAACAAACGGCCTCTCCCCATGACAACCAGCACCACCGCAGCACGGGAGTGGAGCACTGTGTCAGTGCTCTGTGTGACATGGCAGCAGAGCACTCCGGATCTGCGGATGGAGCAGGGTGATGGAAGGGCTAATTTGCATATTCATAAGCTGTCTATCTTCCTGGAGCAAGGGCTTTGCAGTACCCTCAGAGACCCACAGCCCCACGAAACTCAAAGATTGACTTTAGTAATTTAGCTAGGGCAGAACATGATGGGAATGATGGCTATTGCTTCATACACTTGACCTGAAATGGTTACTACAACTCCTGAATATCACTACACAGACAATGAGGTGTCCTATAGAGCTTCCCTTCATGTTTAAATTAGTAAACAATTTTGGGTTATAAAATGCAATTATTAAGGAGGTTTTCAATCAAGGGAAGGATGTTAACTTGCTGACTTCAAAAATGCCAAAGATTCTCAGCCATGCATGGCAGAAGGTGGCTATTAGCTATTTAACAATCAACACAGAAATGTAGATGTTGCAGTAATCTGATTCCAGGTAGGTAAAGAAACTAGGTGCAATATGACATCAGCAAATAGTTTTCCTAAGCTGGAAAAATGATAGCAAGTACTTTTAACACAGTTTGCAAATCATTTGAGTGACTTAAAATCGCTTCAATGACACAAGATAAACATTGGAGTTAGGAATTGCAAACGTGAATTTGTTTTCTACACATCTTCCAAATGTTTAGCTCTTAGTGTTTGTGTTTCAAGTGTCATACATGCTGCTGTGGTCACTGGCGTCTAAAAATGATAGTTACAGTGGTGTTTTTCCTTAAAAATATTGAAGAAAGTGGTATCAAACTGGAGTACTGACAAAAGAAACAGAATATGCCAGAGAAGAGAATGGATTAGGGAGACTCATGAATATGGTTGAATTTTTAATTATGCTTGCAACACCAATTAATAACTTTTCTACCTGCAGAGGTAGCTATGTTATAAAACTCCATAGCCTTTTTATAGATCCAGCTTCCAGCCTTAAATCATGCTGACAGACATGTCAGAAATATCAGGGTATTTTGCAGCTTGTCTCTCACTTTGCTTTAATGATTATCTTTACAGAACGACAGCATGTACTCCAAAATCAGGTGATAGCACATCTGTGTTAACTTAATTTCAAAGTTAACTTATATGTAATATGAATTTCTGTAAAAAAGCACCAGATGTTTGTGGTTTGGTTAGTAATGCTTACAGTGACCTGCTTTGTTCTCAGGTTCTTATACTTGTGAATGTCTTTGTTTCTGTACCTAGTATTTTATTAAAATCTATTTGCACTGTCTTCTGACAAATAAACAAAATAAACGGCTGTTTTATGATGATAGCTGTGTGTTCAGACAGGACAGCTGAGAGCTGTGTTCTTCCCTTCTTTCAGTGGAAGAGACCACAATTCTTTTGAATCAGGAAATATCAGCTGGGAATATTAGAGCAATCTTGAGTTAGGGAGGGTTAACATCAGACTTTCAAGCACAGTGATGCTTTTTACATAGTAATAGCAACCTTCTACATTGGGAAGAAGACACTGTTTTACATATCCCTTTTTTCTTACATAACCTTCTGGCACAATGAATGAACTGAATGCGTAGTGGCTGAAAGCCTATATTGTTTAGTTCCACAAAATAATACGATTTAGGCTTTCTATTGTAGCCAGAAGGGAAATTTCACCAACTTTCCCAGTATATTTAGGAATATTAAGAATGTTGCAAATGGACATGTGCATTCAGTAAAGCAGCTCAACTCCCAGTCAGGATTGATTTACTTTGTGAAGGTCAGTCCAGCAACATAGTGCTGTGGGAAGGTGTGTCAAGATGAGAAAAATTCGCCTAAGTGAGGATACTTAGAATTTGCTATTTGTTAAATAGTTCCCAAATGTGGAGTCAATGGATTGTATCAAAGGTGTGATACACAACACTTAGCAGCAGCAATAGCAACTCTTCAGCCCAATAGCAATTTGNGGGGAGCCCAGAACTGCACACAGTACTCAAGATGAGGTCTGACCAGCACTGTGTACAGGGGGAGGACAACCTCCCTGGACCGACTGACCACACAGTTCCTGATGCAGGCCAGGATGCCATTGGCCTTCTTAGCCACCTGGGCACACTGCTGGCTCATATTGAGTTTCCTATCAATCAGGATGTACCATGAAATTTTTTCTTCACTCAGAATCACTGGGATTTGACAGAGACAAATCTTGAGCATTAATCTGCACATGTTTAAGATTGTTCCTTAAAATAGTACTGACCTTTGAACAACTAATTTATAAGGATTTCCACACTACTCTGTATTGGAAAAATAGCAAGCCAGCTGGTGAAAATAGCCGTTAAAAATTATTTTATTAGATCATATGCTCCTGATTTCATCGCATGATGCCCCTACCCAGAAAATATTGTACCTTGATAATCTAGTGTCCGTTTATGATTTTACATATTAACACTTCTCATATGTAAGCTTCAAATCTCTTTGCAGAAGGATTAGTCTTTTCTGCTTCCATATGTACCCTTAAGGGTAACTAAAAGAGTTATAATTTTTTACAGGAACTTCAAGATGCTTTGCTGTATGATGAAAACTGCTAATAATGTCAATAATATGTACATATGCCTATGAATATTTACTATATTTACTAATTTTACTATGTATTTGGTTTTTTAAAAATAGAAATTGATTTCCAAGTACAAGCGCATAATTATTGTTATAATTTAATTAGTAGTATTGTCATATTTTTTCAAAAAAAAATAAATTACTATGCTATTATCGAGTAAAGAATATAACTATACATGCATAAACATTGTAGAGGCTTTCTAAATCTATTTTTTCATATCGGGTGAACACAGAGGTACACAAATATTTTGTTGGAAAAGCAGGAATTTCTCAGCAATCACATAAAAATAACAGCAAAAATAAATGTTTCTGTGATAGGATTTCTGAATGAGTTATTTCTATGCTGGGTTTCTATACTAGACTATTTCCATAAGTTCTCTGGAGCAAAATGAGGCCTGATTTTCACATAAAAAGAGATTGAACATTAGAAATTACAGTTCTCAGCACTTTGAGAGATCTTCTTTTAAGAAAATATCTTCAAAGTAAAAATTTTACTACATGCATAGTCTTTAAATGCCTCTTATTGAAGCCAGTCTTTAAATGTTAGCAATAGATGCAAGACATGAAAGAGCAACTAATTACTTGTATCTATAAATGCAAGAAGACTAAAATAATATGACTCATGGATAATCTGTTGTTATGGCTGTCAGAAATAAGAACGTCATACTCTCATAGTGAACACTTGAGTCTATTATTCATTTATTGAAATCCCAATATTATAAAGTGAGAAAAAAAGTCAATCAGATTTCATAAAAAGTTGCCTGCTGATATCTCCCTTGTTAATGAATTGTAAGTGTGCTGTGTTCTAAATACCTAGACTTCTCTAAAATCCAGTGTTATTATGTTAGGAGATAGCTGAATACTGTTCTAAATTGATTGTATTTGCTTAAACTGATACAATTTCTATGCAAATATTTGGGTAGTTCAGTAAATAATTAGGAAGGGATGTATATCTTAATTTCTTGATTTTCTCTTTATCAACATTTCATTGACCAGCCATTCAAATTTTTGTGAAGTACCTAGTCTGTGAAATATGTAATTGTTACTGTTCTTGGTTGTCTCTTTATAGATAATATTCAATGGTTATCCCAAATTTGCAGAAACAATGTCAAAGGTAGAAATGGAATACTGAAGAATGAAACAGCAGAAAATTGGGACTGATAAAGCATGATTTCATCCAATGTTTTTTTGTCTCTGGATATGTAACTTACAATGAGTATACTGCTTTGGATGCTGAGCTTCATATACTTTTTGTATTAGAAGTATCAGTATTTAAAGGGTGACAGCAATTTATCGGATATTTACATTTTAAGTAGTTGTTCACCACTAGTTACTATCTGAAATGACAGTGGCAGTTCTGATAACTAGCATTCATGCAGCTCGTGATTTTACTAGCATATACATTTGGCCAAGTGCACTCAAATCCAAACTGTGTTAGTTAATATGTAACAAATTAAGAAAACATGATTTGTCTATAGCAATAATATTAACAGGGTAGACATTATCTCATTTGACAAGAAACTTGTAGTAGGTAAGGATTTTCTTTGGAATATCTGGGATCTTATGCAAATGATTTTAAATATAATTGCATTAGGAATTCTAGAGTAGAGTGTTAAGCACGTGTTTCAGGTCCATACAAAATCTCGTCTGAAAGAAGAGCAACCTTGTGAGCTGTAAAGAAGATTCAAGAAAGGAAAGAAATTAAAGTTAAATAAAGCTGTTACTTCTTGATTTATGAGTTAGAACAAGTTTCATTCCAGCAAAACTTGTATCTTAGCATTCTCACAGTACAGAGCATCACTGCAATATCTTTATATGACAACAGCTTGAAGTAGTCGGAAACATATCATGATGTCCAATGGGATTGGAGGTTGAATTTCATTTCCATCCAGACGAAGGTACCGGAGGCGAGGGATATTGCCATAATAACCATAGTCTTCTTCTAGGGCAATTGAGACTGGACATATTTGAGTTCCATTGACATCTGAAAATGGACATCAACATGTTAGGTAATTTCTATGGGAAAGGTTCATGAAGACAAAATTAATTTAGGAAACATATAAGGCACACTTCCACTGATATTTTCATGAGAGACAATTGTTTCTATCAGATTTTGAAAATAATGACAATTAAGTACTTTTTTGATGGATAAAATAGCACCTGAACATAATGTATTCTAGATCAGTAAATCACATACTTACCGTTCTGCAATCATGAATAAAGGCCACTAGATGCATAATTTTACCTTGGACACAGGCCTCTACATGGTAAGCATTGAGAAACAGCTTTACACCCTCTGAGAGAGAAGGACAAGATTAATGCTGAGGGGTTTTGCACATCTTATTTCAATGACAGTACACTAATTTTAGGCTGATAACATTCCCTGAAGAAGAATGAAGATCCTACATTCAAAATAACAGTATTGAATCAGAGAAATTTTTCATATAGCAAGCTTTAACACCTGTACTTTCTCGTTCTCTCACATTCTTCAGAAGAGTTGGTTTTAATTTCAAGAATAAAATTTTTGAAATTGGATACTTTTCCTCTTAATCTGAAATCCAACAAATCTTTAAAATTCTGTATGTACATATCACACATAGTTTGTTTCTGTTCAGATAACATTTGAAACTACAGCTTCAATCATAAATCTTGAATTACTCGGGTTTTTAGATTGTCCCCTCTAGGTTACCTCAGCACTGTCACTTGGCTAAAATATTTTTCATATTTTATCTTCAACTGTTGAATATTCAGGTAGCTGCTGATCTGTTTCAGCCTCAAAATGTTTCATTCAAGAAAAATGAAGTTGTGTTTGTTTATCAAAGATGTCAAATTCCTTTGAACAGATTATGGTATTTAATGATTGCTCTGACTGCTTGAGGATTTTTTGGTCCCAGATCAACTTAAAAAATGCAGAATGTGTTTGAAACAGATTTTTTTGAGCACTTTTTTTTTTTTAACAACACAGATTTCTACCAAATTTTTTCTCCCTTTATATTTAACAATGATGATATGCACACATCTTCTGATTGCAAAACCTCAAATCAGATAAACGTTCTGATGTAAAAAATCACAATAGAAGTTACTTTTTTTTTGCCCAAAAAAGAAAGTATCTCACTCTATTTTGAAAAAAAATGCCCAGATGTTTGCAACATCTTGGAAGTAGACTTTATCTTTGTAATGGAAACGAGACAAATACATCCAATGGACCAGGCCCTGAAACTTTTGTCATATCCATGATATCAAAATGTCCTTGTCTATCTTGTCAAGTATGACTAATGTTGTAAAATCTTTCAATATTCTTTGAAGAAACAATCTATAACCTATTTTTCTGTGTGAAATGACAAAGCAGAAAGCTTGAGAGTTTTTATTATGAAAACAGCTGTTAAAAGTTTCNTGTACAGGGGGAGGACAACCTCCCTGGACCGACTGACCACACTGTTCCTGATGCAGGCCAGGATGCCATTGGCCTTCTTAGCCACCTGGGCACACTGCTGGCTCATATTGAGTTTCCTATCAATCAGTACACCTAAGTCTCTCTCCACTTCACTAGTCTCGAGCCACTCCTCCCCCAGCCGGTAGCGGTGCATGGGGTTGTTATGGCCGAAGTGAAGAACCCAGCACTTAGTCTTGTTAAACCTCATACTGTTGGAGCCTGCCCATCTCTCCAGCCTGTCAAGGTCCATCAACACTATGTAGCAGAAAACATCTGCCTTTTCTGGTCAGCACTACTGTGCATAGAAGACAAGATGGCTTCAAGAGAGTTCTAAATCTATCCCACTGCATTAATTTTCACTGGGTTAATTATTCCAGCCTTAAGTTGAGGCAGAAGTTGTCTAACGACAGGCCATCTATGAAGAAGTTATTTCCTGATATTGTGTGGTATGAAGTGGTTTGGGGTTTTATTGTTGTCTTCCCCAAAACAGTAAATCATACCAAAACTATCAGAGGAGTAAAAACCTCTCTCCCTCGCTTTCAATCCCCTTCATGTATATATTGCTGAATTTTGTTTAAGCAGAAGGGACAGGCCTATCCATCTACATGGGTACAATTCACCCTGCCTAAACTGATCCATGTAGACATCAGCCTAAGTAAACCGTTCAGACCCTGTTTATAAAGTAAGAGAGAAAGATGAATGTTTCAAAAAGATGATTTACAGTTCCTCGAGATGGGGCAACTTTCCATCTGCAATTACATCTCTCTTTCCATTAATTGACTAGGTGGTCTATATGACCAGCCCAAACTAGATTAAAAGATACAGGATAGTTAATCTAAAGGAAATTAATTCCACTGCTTGCCAACAGTATTGTTATATGGTATAATATTTCAAGGTGAGAGACTCAAGCTGCTGTAAGGAAAAACTGCAGAAGAGGTTCTCATTAATAACTAATGTTGTATGTCTGCTGACGAACTGAAGAAGATCCTGTTTCTTTTCCAGCAAAACTCCTAATCTAGAAACACAATTTAGTTATTGACCTGAGAACTTCTCCCTTTCTCTGCACATGGAAAAATATTAACTCAGAATACGTATCATAACACCTCTTGGTGTTTTTCTCTTCTAAGAGAACTTAGTATTCACTCCCTTTTATCTGTCCTATGATAGCACTGCAATATCACCAACCTATGTTTTGCTTCCTTTAATACTCTTTTATCTATTATTTAGCATCTCATTAGAGTCTTGCAAGTGTATCTCCTGGATAAATACGTAAGCATATGTGTTTTAAAGTGCCATGGAACAAGTATGGTGCAAACCTGTTGGAGCAAATCTGTTGGAGCCATAATTATTTTTGATTTTACTTCCAACTTTTTATTACTTTCTCTTCTGTTTACTGAGATCCTTAGGGATGGGACCACAAGTGAAATTCCTGTTCCATTAATACCAATGATGAGGGTATCATTGGCTTCCTTGGGCCTCAGAAGAAGGTCTTCATAAATGGTCTCTGGAGAAATAAGGTCTTGCACTTATGTGAAAAAATATAATATAATAACATACTATAAAACTTAGGCAAAAGGTATTTACATAGAAATGCTGATATCTGACCTCTTATACCAGGAGAGTGACTATGAATCACCAGGAGAAAATAAAGCAACAATTTGCAGCTGTGCAGGAATATTTAAGAATTAGTATTATAAAAGTAAACCTTCAGAAGGACTCTTCTGTTGAGAATCCCGACCCAGACTCTTACACCTATTTTTCTTTCCCAAGCTTTACATTGGTTATCTTAAAGTAATGACTGATCATCATCTTCTAGGGTTTAAGAAGACAGAACCAATCTGCAGAATTAGTGTCACATCTTATTACTCCCATCCAATGGAATTACATCACTTGTTTACAATCCAAAATGCCGTTTGAGATACCATCCATTAGAGCAGAGTCTCATGAAGACTGTGTCATTATCACTCACCACTTGAACAATTTTGTTACATGATAGAATGTGCCTTACATGATACCCATTCTTCATTCAAGGTAACAGGTCACATTTAAAGATTTTGAACATTTTACTACTTTATATGCAGTAACTGAGAATTAAAACTTTTGGGTTTTATTATTTTAGTTAAAAACGGCTTTATGCTGAAGGCCACAATGAATTTTGAAAAGTGATAAAGACACTAAGGCTTGTGGAAAGCTACTGTGGAGGCATCAGAGGTACCCATTTGTTGGAAAGCAGGAAGATAAAGTTTATCTCTTTAAATGCTATCTAGATACCAACCCCTTCTTAAACTGGACAGGCTACATTCCATTGATTTCAATCTAGTGTCCACTTAAATGGAGAGGATAAAGTTTGTGCCTGAGGCCCTGCAGTGAAGTAATTAAAATAAATCTCTTTGTAACCACAGGGCAGTTAAATATGTCGAGAAATAGCATCTGTCATAAGACCTAACTCCTAGAATTCTCTCAGGCAACTTAAACACATGTTGATTGTACAAAATTTATTTTTCTTTTCAATATTTCATACATTCAGTTTACAAAATACAGTGAATTGCTCAAAATTATTAATAGGTATGTTCCTTTCATAGGTACTTGTTTCTTACAAAAGCCAAATTATTTTTTAGTACTTTTTTGTGCCACAGCACAAAGAATGGTAAGAGACCATGTGTTCAACTAAATCACTATGATAGGAAGATAGAGACTTGGCTTCCTTCTGTGCAGTGATAAACAGAAATAGGTACATATTGCTGTTATTTTAGCTCTTGCCATGAAAAAAAAAGACTTACTGATCAGATATTTTTGTTATATAAAATTTGTGATGTCCCTAACCACCACATCCTCAATGTGCCTTGATGAATCTCAGAGCAGTGCTAGAAGAACAAAGCCTCTGCAAAGTCAGTAAACACTGAAACATGTTGCCCAGAGATGTGGTAGATACCCCATTCCAAAGATCAGTTTGGATGAGGCTCTGAGAAACCTCATCTAGTTGAAGATGTCCCTGTTTATTGCAGGAGAGTTGGACTAAAAGACCCTTAAAGGTCCTTTTCAACCCAAATTATTCAATGACTCTATTTCAAAGGGCATTTTCTGTAGTTGAGTAGACATTTTAAAATGATTATGTCTTGGTAGGTTCCCACACTGACAATACACACTTACTTTTGATTTTGTTGTGATCAAGATGAAGGTGCTCAAGGTGGGCATTGATTGGTGGAATTTTGGTGAGCTGATTGTGAGACAGCTGTAGATCTAGAATAGATGAAACATTAAACCCATTTGAAGGGATACCATCATCAGATAATTTATTGTAGTTCAGCCTAAGGAAAGTCACTTTGGGTATTGCACTGAAGTAGTTTTCTGGTATAACTTCAATGGAGTTGTTGTCCAAAAACAGCTGTAGTGTGTTAGCTGGAAGGCTTAATGGCATTTTCTTGAGTGCATTTTTTGCTATGTTGAGTTGCATAAGATTATTGAGTCCTTGGAAGGTGTCACTTTGAAGAGCGCTGTCCAACAAACTGTTCTGGTGCAGATCTAACATCGTAAGGTTTTCTAAGTTGCTGAAGACTCCGTCTGGGATTCTGGAGATTTTATTTCTAGCTAGTCTTAGCTGTTCCAGGCTCACTGGTAGTGGGGCAGGCACCTCTTCCAATTCATTATCTTCAAGGAGTAAGTAAAGCAGTCTTTTCATCTTGCTCAACACACCTCTCTCAATCCCATTGTTTGTGATCTTATTCTTGTTCAGATTTATCCATCTCAGATGCGTGGCATTCACAAAAGGCTTCTCTGGAAGTGTTTCAATTAGATTGTTTTGAAGATAGAGGTACCAAATTCTTGCTGGAATTGCAGGTACTTCTTTAAGTCCTTTGTTATCACAGTATAATGCATTGGGGAAACTAGGAGGACAAAAGCACTCTTGTGGACACTCAGAAGAATAGTGAGACCAATGCTCAGGATCCAGATCATTGTAAACTTGTCTCACGGTTCGAGTCCACACAGAATTGACCAAGAATAAGAGCAAAAGGCTTGTATAGACTTTTAGAATCATTGTATTTTCCTTGAAAGGGGAAAAAACAAATAGCTGTCTTTCAATAAAACTCTCTAACAGCATAAAATAATATAATGTAATATAATAATATTTTATTTATAAACAGCCAGATTCTGTCCTCTGGGATATTAACCATGGCATGTTAAGACAAAACTGAACAGTAATATAAACCATTCAGTGCTATATGTTGATGAATATTTCCCTGATTGACCTTAGACTCCACATTGGATACCAGTTTAACTGATGGTCATGAAAGTGTCATTTCAAAGAATCTGATAAGATAGATAATTTTCTGACATTAAATAAATGTTTCTAATAAATTTGTTTAAGTTTTCTTGTACAGACCTAAAATCCACATTATTGAATGAACAATAGTCAGAAAAAATATCATTACCACAATGATAGAAATGCTATTGTACTCAGTCTTCCTCCTTTTAAAATTAATCATACTCTCTTTCCGAGTTATTTTTTTCCTCTTAAATTATAATAGCATCTGGATCAGATTTTCCAGTCTTTTTTATTCACTGAAAAGTGAAAGATCAAATAGTGTTTTAACAGCTGTTATTTGGGCATGGTCTTAAAAAGCTTGGAGGGAATATATTTGTATAATTCTTTCCCTATATCATTCACTCGCTCCTAAGCAAAGTTAAAAATTTCGTTCTTTAAAGCAAACAGACAAAGCAGATGCCTCATCTAAATGATACACAAAAAAAGTCCTAACAAAATGATAGCCAGGAAAAGAAAATCCTAACTAAATTATTTAATATGTAGTCATGCATCTTGTATTTATTTTATTCTCTTAATTATTTGCTTTGTTTAGATTTGTTCCATCATTAAATTATGAAAAAAATCATTATTGATAATTTACTCCAAAAGGAAATATTTATGAAGCACAAAAACAACACTTTATAAACTCTCTTACCTTGCTTGCTGCCTGATGAAGATTAACAAGCATTTTTCAATGTAGAGGCAAGAGACTGATAGTTGAAATTTCTGGTAAAAATTAGGAAGTTAGTTTTTTTAAAGAATAGTATTTAAATAAAAAGTAAATGTTCTGATAAGATTAATGCATCAGTAAGGTTACGAGCTCATTTAAGTTTCTGAATATGAAATGTAATAATTTAATAGTTTTCCACATTGTTATTATCAGTAGCATGTGCAGTATCCTTCCAGTCCCAGACACTGCTATCTGGAAGCATTCCAAAAAAGCAAAACGATAAATAAAGTATTTCTAAAGAATAGTATCTATTTTACACAGTGAAATGGCAAACTTCTTACTATGTCAATATTCATAATCTTAATAACATTTAAAAAAAAAGAAATCTAAAGAAATTTACCTTGTTAGTCAAGTTCCTGGAGCTATCTGAAGCCAGTTAGAAATCACTGTAAATTTGCAGCTTTTGGCTGCTATTGTTTGCTTCCTGTCCTCCTAAGAATTAGCAGCATATAAAACTGGAAGTGTATACTAGTATTCCCAGATGTATTTCCATACACACCTTATTAGCTATTGCTTGTAATTTGACATTGCTTCAGAGTTTAGGCTTACCTCAGCTTTCTTGGATCTTCTCTTTCTATTGGTCCCTGTTGTTAGACTGTAATAGCTTGAGTCAGGCTACAAGCTGTGTTCTATGAATACAACCTCATATATACGCATCAGTGGCTACAGCTTTTAACCCCTGAAATAGCTAAGGCACCTCAGCACCTAGTCAGGAAAAGTAGGAAATTCTGACTTTAATTTTAAACAGCCATAGAGCTGAAGTAATTTGATTTTTATGTTCTAGCAGAGGAGAGTAACAGGTCTAGATAAAAGAGGTAACACAAAATATACATTTATTCAAAATATTTGTTAAAAGATACTTTACACACAAAGCTCACTTACATCATAATTCATTCTCATAATACCTGAATTGGCCACAAAGAATTAAAACCAGGGCCATCTGTTTCTATGAAAATATTTTATTTGATTTTTATCAAATGCAGATGCTGTCATGCCATTTAAAGACAAAAGTCATGATTAGAGGAAGAAGAGAGTAAAAGCATTTGCTAAGAATTTTTTAATAACATATTTTCAGTTCTTTAAAGATTAAGTCTTGTCTTTTCCTTTTTGTTCAGAGAAATATTTACATATATTTCTACAAAGTTATAGAACTCTCCAATGGCTCCTGCAATTTTCTTGTTTTATCATTGATCTAAAGTAAAGTTTTTCCAGGCAGCTTGCTGTCCAAGGATTAGACACATATTTCTCACATTAAATGTTTTGGAAGACTTTTGTTTTCTTTCTTTGGTCCAAACTTGAAGTAACAACTTCATAACAGGAAAACTATCCATGTTCAAAGCCAGAACAATGGCATAGGGTGCTAAGGAAAAGATGGAAAAGAATGGAATAAAGATGAGAAAAATATGGAAAAGACAGAAAACATAAAATATATCAATTTTTTTAATTACTTATATTAATTTTCAAACTTATTTACATAATTAATTTAGTTTCATCAGAATGATGTTAACAATAAAATCTTTAACAATTCATTTCATGATTTTTAATACTTCTGTTCTTAAATTAAGAATGTGTGAAAAGATATTTAGAAGTAGAGTAGACAAAAAGTAATCAAAACCAGGAAAACAAACCTTAAATACCTGGGCAGTTTTCACTGACTTCAGTAAGATTAAAGTTAAACACATCATAATTTTTTTTTTTTTGGTATATGTTTGTACTGCCTTATATTTTGTTTAGGAAAAAATGCATCCTTACCACCAGTAATTTTGCATGGTTTAAATATGTGCTTAAAAATAAAATAAGTGGTTTAGTGTTTCATTCTGCTAGAACTCAAGGCCCTTCACCTCTTAGAAATTATTAGAGATTTCTTATAAACCAGGTATAACATTGATTCCTTCATGTATACTAAGTAGAAATTATATTAATAATTTAAATTGGATTAAATTAATTTACATTCAAACCTTAAAGTAAAGGTTCTTGTTTTAAGCAGATGTACTAATTAGAAGGACAAAAATTAGCTATACTGTTTTAACTTTTTCATTATGAGTGTGATTTTAAATATCTAAGAGTATAAAAACATTCCTTTGACCTCCCCCAGGAGACCCAGTACCACACATATGTGACAAAGACTGTAGACCACCAAAGAGAGCTGTGGAGAGGCAGACTCATCCCTGTATGAAGTTCAAAATAGCTGTGTGGCCATTTTTAAGTGATTTAAGGAGGCTTCACCATGAAAAGTGTATCTCTGACTCTTAGGAAAGCCAGGCAGTGTAATATAAAACTGAGTTGCACTTATGCTAAATCTTCATAACGTGTGTAGAGAGGACATGGAGGCACTAAAGTCTCTTCATCACTAAAGAGAGAGCTGAGTCCACCATGAGTGATATAATGAAGGGTTTAAAATAGTCAGTTCTGGTGGCACATATTTGCTATGACACACTTCAAATGCATATTGCTAGATGCTTAGATTTAACAACAACAAAAAAGATTGATTTGTCTTACGCTACGTGGGAATCCAAATTTATCGGCTAATGTAACCTGCTAATCATATACAGACATTATGTTATCACAGAAGTTACTGGCAAAGGCACTTGATGGTTACCTGGTGGAAGCAGTGGTACTATTTGTATGAAATACTGTTCAACAAGAGGTCACACTCTGCCCTTCATGGATTTAGAGGCTAAGTATTTGATTCTTATCAATGCCTGCAAATGGAATGCTGCCATCCTAAGATGGCATCCATCAAAGAAAAAGTTCTTCACCAGGAGAAGAAAACAGCAATACATTTTCTAAGACTTTCTCAATAATGCGAATTTTCATTTCTTCTGATGCAAGCAAAGGCGGACAAAAAAATTACACAAAATATCAAAATCAGGATGAAAAGTTGTAATGACTGTAATAGTATTCTCATGTGCAGTCAAAAATGTTTGAAATATTTCTTCAGGAAAAAGTGATTTGTTGGGTGTCCAAGCAGACTTTGCAGAAAGGCCTGCTTTCCATGAAACCTTCAGGTTATGCACATATTCTTCATCATGCACCTGTTTTATTCAGTACTCCATCATCTGGTGTTACTGTTCATTAGTTAAAGGGTGTACTACATGGTGATCAAGTTTTACAGACTAATAAAAGAACATGGCCAAGATTTTGAAAGATGACTAATGGTTTGGGAGGATTTTTGTTTCATTTATCCAACCTGAGACACTTTCCAGAACTTTATTTTCAGTAACAGGCAGCTAAGAATTTTGTGTTAATGAGGTAATTTTTATCTCGTGAAGTTGAGCCATCAAAGGCAAGTATCAGTGAAACATAAATTGTGCCTGAGACCATGAACAATCCCCCAAAATATAGCAGTATGAAAACTATTTGCATGACAATAAAAGGAAGTGGAAAAATTATTACAGCAAAAACACTGTGGATACACAGTCTCAATTTTGGAGACCTTTAAAAAGAAATTTAAAGGATATTGTAATTTGAGAAAGATGTCTTAAGCTATTACAGGAATTTTAGTCCATATGTCTGCCCGTAATTCACACTGTTAAGAGAATTTGTTTTAAAAAATATTAAAAAGTGAAGAGCATCAACAACTGCAGGGGGTGGTAACATCTCCTTGAGAGGAGTAATGTACCTACTTGACACTAAAACCGCTCACAAGCTTGGGAAGTACTAGAAAAGATTTTAAAAAAATGACTTGAAAGACTCATTGGGAGGGAGGTGGTGGAGTCGCCATCCTTGGAGGTGTTTAAGAGAAGACTCGATGAGGAGCTTAGTGACACGATCTAGGTGGTGGGAGGCTTGGATGGATGGAGCGTGTTGCCCATGGTTCCGTGCTTGTGGGCCTGATCCCCGGGTGGGCGTTCGCTTAGGAGTTGGACTGCTGAGATGATCCTGTGAGTCCCTTCCAACTCAGAATAACCTGTGAACCTGTGAATCTGTGAGATATGGACAACTGGAAATCTTGTTAGGAGCTGTTGTTCTGTTTCAGCATCAGAGTGGCTGACAGTGAAAAAGTGCATTCCTTTCTTTCAGTAATGGCTGCCATATGTCTCAGATTTAATTCGAAGAAAGGTCTGTTATATATCAAGCATGTGTATAGTTCATCACCTGCAAACCCAGGAGTATTCTTCTAGCAGAGCTTATTCATTAGCCCTGTGGATTTTTCCATTTAAAAAGGCTGCAATCCAGGGTGCCTAAATTTGATAGTACTTTACTAAAATGCTATGTGTCTTACTCCACAGAACAATCAGTTTATCTGTGTCAGTCTTTAGTACTATCTTCATGGTTACTAGAGAAAAAGGTGTTGCTCCAAAACCTGAAGAGGAGACTAAATAAGTCCAGTTTGAGTATCCTTCATCATATACTCCACTGGTAGCTCCAGACAACTTTAGGCAGATGATGTCTTTTACTCAGACATTAGTTTTATTTCTTTTGCTTCTGAAGACTGACGTAGTGAAGATCTCTCTTTTTGCATTGCTGATTGAAATAGAGAGTAGGAAGCTCTGAGTTTTACTCAGAGTCAGAAAGACAAAACTTCTATTTCCAAACAGTTCCTTAATCACCAGATATTGATATATGCACATTAATAATATCTTCTACTCACTTTATAAAAGAGGCACAAAGGTCAGCAAGATCAAAAAGTCTAAAATAAAGCAAATGACTGAGCCCTTCAGGCTAGCCCAAGGGATGCTGCAGACAGATCAAAGGAACCAGGCCAGATGTTCCAGATCCTGCTCCTACTGATATATTTTACTCTACATAATTCCTGCTGGGAAAAAAAAGAAAAAAGAAAGATAAAGAAAAACAAAGCAGACTTAGAAACAGGGACACTTCACCTCTCCTAGAAGCCTGGAGTCACTTAGTGAGCCCTCTCAGTGGAAGAAATTGCATCTTTTATATAAATAAGAATCTTTTGTGCAGCTCAAGTATAGAGAATTTTAGATCTCCACAATAGGATGATGATTTCCAAGAGGCTCTGTCCTCTAAAATAAATGTCTAGAGTTTCACAAAAGAGAACTCCCACAACTTAAAAAATATTGTAGTCGCGTTATAATAAAGGTCTGCTATAGTGATTCTGCTATATGAGAAAATCAAGGTTCAGCAGCTTTTAAAATATTAAAAAAGAAAAGGCAAATGGCATAAGAGATATGAAAATTCACCTCAATTTATTTTCATTTAATTGTAGCAATTTTTTGGTCTAATTTTTAATGCAGATACTCTTGGGAAATAATGAAGTTAAATATTAGAATATGTGAATTTTATTTCCTTAAACTGTGGTATCAGTCCTAGCTTTCAAGAGTTGGCATTTCCCAAATCACTTGGGTTTTCTTCCAGAGTCCCAACTTGAAGCTCCAGGCTCACTCACCATGACTACTCCAGTACCTGTTTATCCTTTCAGAGAGAACATGTTGTTTAACCTGGAGAGGAGGAGGCTCAGACAGGATATTATCGCTCTACAACCACCTGGAAAGAGGTTGTAGCCATGTGGGGGTCAGTCTTCTCCCAGGCAACCAGTGACAGAAAGAGAGGACAAAGTCTCAAGCTGCTCCAGGGTAAGTGTAGGCTGGATGTTAGGAAAAAAATTATTCACAGAAAGAGCGATTGGCCATTTGAAAAGCCTGCCCAGGGAGGTGGTAATGTCACTGTCCCTGGAAGTGTTTAAAAAGAGACTGGATATGATAGGCAATAGGTTGGACTTGATCTCAAAGGTCTTTTCCAACCTAGTTAATTCTGTGATTCTCTTTGTAGAAAAAAAGTTATTTATCCATGAAAGCTTTAAGGCCTACTAATTAAGTTGTTTTCCTACAGACAGAAAGTTTTTTAACCAATATGTGTATCTGAACAAAATTTTGAAACCAAAATGTCCTCCATGAGTACTCTGTTCATTAGGATGGTAGCTCAAAGAGTGTTTCCCTTGTTTTCCATAGATATCTATGCATGTTTGCCAGTTCTGTATCATATGGGAGAGTTGGATGGGATAGATCTCTGACTACACTGCAACTACTCAGTAGATTGCCAGTGTCCAAATGGGAGCAGATTTGCACAAACCAGCTGCAAAGATCATGGAATGGAAAGAAAGTTTCCACAGTTTCTGCCTGTGTGATCTATATCCAAATGTTAACTGAGTTAAGATTTTCTGAGTATCTTGCTACATGGAATTATGGACTAGAACCTGAAACAATAAATTTTCTATACAAATTTAATGCTAAACTCTTCAGCTGTAGAACTGGTTATTAAAATTAATATTGTTCCCCATTGGCTGTTAATATTCTTAGAATCACAGTTTCGCAGAAATTATAAATAAGTTTGAAGGAACAACTGAAGATTGTTTAGTTCAAACTCCTTAAAATGAGGCTAACTTCAAAGATAGATTAGTTGCTCAAGGCACTGCTCATGTAGGTTATGAAAACTTCTGAGGATGGAGAGTATATAGGCTCCTTTGGCAATCTGTGACAGTGTTTTATGCCTTCATTGTGAAGAACTTCCTTGTATGTGTAGCTGAAATTTGCCTTTCTTGAACTGCCTTGTCCTTTCACTGTACATGCTGAAACAGGATTCTTTTATTGTAATACTCTTTTAGACAGTGGGAGACTGCAATAACTCATGGACTGAGACACATGGTATGGTAGAGAGACTAAGGGAAGTGAATTGGCATTACCTGGAAAGACAAGGCTGGGGAAACCTCTTTGCAGCCTTACACCTTAGTGGCTCTCCACAAAACTTCATTTTTCTTTATAATCTCACAGTTTCTACTATCTTCAGTCTATGTTTATTGCAGCTGTACCTGTAACAGCTCAGACTGCCTTTCTGAATGATGTTTTGACTTTTAGCTTCTAATTTTCTGAATAATTTGGTTCATGCTG
This sequence comes from Pitta sordida, assembly GCA_013390025.1. Classification (NCBI taxonomy): domain Eukaryota; kingdom Metazoa; phylum Chordata; class Aves; order Passeriformes; family Pittidae; genus Pitta; species Pitta sordida. Next base: position 42,359 of record WEKX01008947.1, on the reverse strand, counting down.
AGCAATTACCTATGTATTACCTTTCACTAAAACAAAAGGTTTACAGTAGAAATAGGATCCTGATAGGTTCCTTGCACTAGAAATACAGCTCTATTAAACAACCTACTATTCAGTCCTTTCATGATCCATTTGACTATGCTGGACTTTATAAATCAGTAGACAGCATGTAGAATTTATGATTCCAGTCCAAAATTTCATATGTCACTGCCTGTTCCTTCTAGGGAATTTCTGTAACTTAACCTAATATGAAAAATAAATCACACAATTCTTATATGTGTGAAAGGTAACTCTATGTTTGTGAATCACTGTGCAACACACTTGCAAACTAGCTCCTGAAATTTCATGGGTAAGTTTTTTGTTTGTACGTATACTGTTGTTGTAATACTACTTTTCATTATATGTTTTTGTAGTAAAGTTTCCTTTTTATGTTTGCTTTCAAATTCATGTCTTTCCAAAAGTTCATATTTTTGTACAGTTTTCCATATGAAACTTCATATGAAAATGTTATGACAAGTTTATCAATTTTGACCTGAAAGAAGGAGAAACATATATTGTAAATAAATTGTATAACTATATTATGGGTGGCATAGTATGTTGCCCTAAATTCAGGCCTAATTTCCCCATCCCACTGTCTCTATGTTACTGAGCCTGAGTTATTATCTGTTCACATTGCCTATTTTTAAGTAACAGATTTGCACCTGTACACAAAGAATTTCATTATATGACTAAGTTAGGTGAGAACATATGTATCATGTTTTTCAGTTTGCAAAATACTGATGGCTATATAACCAAAGTCCATCACTTTCCTTCCCAGGAAGGTCAGACATTTCAAGTTATAGTAAGTCAGTTTCCAGGGCATTAACTCTCTTAATTATTCCCCAACATCTGAATCTCTGCATAGTGTCTAGAAAATCATTTATGCTGTTTTCATAAACTGAGAACTAAGGAACATATATATTATTGCTTATTTGATTCTGCAAGATATGTAGAGATTGGAAACCTAAACAGTCTCTATAGTGATTTAGAAAATTCATTAATACAGAAGCAGAAACCTGGGCTTCCATATCTCATAGAGTGTGAGAAGCAAGGTGTACAATGCCATATCTCCCCAAGTAATCCTGAGTTTTTGAAACACAGATGTTCAAGATAAAAATGTACAACAAAATACCATTTTCATTTACTTGTCCAAGTGTTCATTGCAAGGTACAGATTCCCGTTTCTGAGACAGCTCATCGGTACTATTTGCTACTGTGCCAGAGATATCCTATCTCTTGAATAGAACACCAAAACGCCTTGTGAACATCTGTGAATGCTGGCTTTGCAACATAAGCGTTTGAAAACAGTTTCTAATCTATCCTGAGGTGGACTATTCTCAGTCTCACTGTTCACAGTGTTTCATTTTGCATAAAGATAACTGATTTGTTCAAACAAGCTGAAAAGAAGAATAAATTTACAAATCTGATTATCAGTTTCTCCTCTAGAAGTCTTAGTGTTTAGTGTGTCTTCCTGTGAAGGGAACAGTTGTGTTAAAATGTCCCTGGAAATGGTTAAATACTGCTTCCCATATACTTTTCTGGGTTTTCAGGTATTTTGCACTCAATTCCTACTTCTTTTCCTATGTTGTAGTGCCTAAGTGCCATTTTACAGTGATTCCTGCTCTAATCTTTCAGAAACCCATAGATTTAGATTTAATTCTTCTATTAAAATTCCAGCCTGTTTGTAACAAATGTTACTTTCAATCCTTCCTGTGTGTGGGTAAAAAAAAAAAAAGCAGTAACACTTGTGAATTCAAAAATGACAAAAATGGGGAGGGAAATATTTCTATTGTTTTCTGCATCTCTCCTTTAGTTTTTGTCCTCGGTTGCTTTGTGAATTGTGTATTGATTTTGAACATCTGGAACTGACAAAGAGCCAAATGAATGGTGTGGTATGGATTGGTATGGATTTTTTTTTTTAAGTGATAGTTTCTGCTTTTTCTATAGAAACTAGAAGAATTTCTGTTTGAGTGTTTAATAGCCTAGTAGCTGAAAAGAAACTAGTACCCAAGGGATGATCTGTTCTTGCAAGCCAGCCACTTAAGGTTCTCATTTACTAACACATTTATTTTAGTGTGTTCCAGGATGCTGAAAATACTTGGATTATTCATTCCTGGGTAGAATATACCATGTCCTAACGTGTGCAGCCACATTTTACTCACTGCCTATGGTTTCTGAGAGATTTCATTGCTCTTTTGACAATATTGAAACATTAATTTGCACATTTTCATAGTGTCATGATTCCCATACCGCAAACTTTATAAGGCATCGACTTACCAACCAACATAAGAGCAGTGGAGCACGTTAAAATATGTTCACAAACGTACTGAATTTTCAAAGTAGATAAAACAGTTTATTTAACCTTAAAATAAAATTTGATAATAATAGAGTAGCTTAGATTATCTCATCTTAATCCGATTTTTTCAATTTATAAAGAAAAGAAACATAGTTTACAATAGTATAGACACAATAACAGTATTTGATACGTTTTATTTTCTACAGTATGGTTAAAAGTAACATGCAAGTAACTGAATAAAAATATTTGTATATATGATTTATTTTGAAATAATAATCATACCAGTAATGGATAAAAATATTACCATGAAAGTTTGAAAGTATGAAAAAAAAAGAAGAGTAAACAGTTTTTTAACCTGATTTTTTGTCTTTGTTATCTTTCACATATTCCATTAATTTAATAATGTCATAGGCTCTTAAAGCATATTTTCATACATTTTAAATTGTTTTAAAATTGTTAATTCATTTTTTCCTTTGTCATTACTAACAATGTATAAAAAGTATAATAATCTATCAAGTTGGATAGGAATCTTGTATTTACACAGGCCAGCCCATACTTTTCAGTATAATCCATGACAAAACTCACATGACTTCCATGTAAGTCTCGAACCAGCTGGTGTGTACTGCATGCTTGGACCTAGATTTCTATGAAGTTGAATGCTTTTTACTCTCCTAGCCAGACGATTGCCTATTTTACACCATATTTGGTCATTCTTGTGCTTTCTAGATACAACCATTTGTAAAAATATGCACACATTTCCATAAGGTTTCCAAGTGCATGCAAAATATTAAGAAACAGAATAGATAATATGCAGATTGACACTTGTTTTAAGACATATTCTAATTTTAAAGCACTCTCATGATGTGTTATTCCTGTAGTTACTACCCCTAGAAGGTAATTGGATAATCCCAGGTATCTCACTCCAGTGAAATCTCAGCAGCCACCCGAAGGCAGTTGTACATCTCCTGAGGCAGGTCAGCCCGAGTGATATTGTTTCCATCCAGGCGCAAATGTGTGATCTTGGAATAGGTCATTGGTCCGACTACCTTACAGAAGCTGCTTAATGGGAACTCTGAAGCAAAGGGAACAGGAATAAGAGAAAACATGAATAATTAGGACAAATAGGATAAAGCTATTCTTTTTCCTCTTTTTTGATTTTAGTTGGGAATTGTAGCCTTAATTTATTATACTATTTTCAATATTTTACATTTACACTGATGTAAATCCCCATGAGTTTACTGGAATTTGAGGGACTTTGTTAGGAGAGGTTCTTTCCACTAGTTGTGAGAAGTTCAGAATTTCAAGACTGAGCTCTGTGTTCCTGGTACCCATTTGACTTTTAGACCTTAGATTTTATACAAAAGTCTAATCTGGCATTTAGATAAAAAGAAAACATGACTCTTTAGTAGAACTGGAGATGCAGAGGGAGGAATCAGCCATGTTTGGTACATTATGATGAAAGCAAAAACAGTGTTATGTAAGATATTGAAGGAAATAAAAAAGTTCCTGGAGAAATTAAAACCACCATATGACCTGACCCTTAAGAACACAGGGTCTAATGGGTGTGTGTATTTTGTATATCTTATATATGTGTAATTTTGATTTACGTGTTTCAAAATTAGATTTGTGTCTAGGGCTGGAGAGGAGTTTTACATTTAAATTGTGTAGTTAAACCTTTCCATATCAGGATTAGAAGGTGAGTATAAATGTAGAAAATGCTTATAAAAGTATTTGTATTTATTATAATTTATATATCATCTCTATTTAGTCGAAGTGTTATTTGGTTCACGTAACACCAGACAGATCTTGAATATAAATCTGTTTTGTATTCTATGGTCAGTATTAACTGCAAACTAAAAATTACATGAATCAGTGAAGTTCTCTGTTCAATGAGCACAGACATACACATATTATAGATATTTTTCATACTAAGATGTACCCTCAAGAGAGAATGTATGTGAATAAATCTAATGTCCTCTGCATACCACATTGTGTAATTCTGGAGATATGCTCTTTCGTTCTAAACTGTGTTTCCTTTGAATCAGACAGAGGATTAGTCTATTGAAAAGTCAGGAAGCAGTCTGAGAGGCTTGTTCATCTTCAGGTCACTGACACCAGATGAATTTACACAGAAAAATATTTTAAAGGGATAAAATGAACCCTTATGCCAGTGTGGAGACAGATTTAGTGTCTTCAGTTGCTTCTAAGTTACAAAGGATTAGCTCTCATAATTTTTGAGAAATCAAGCTAGCATTCTCAAAATTGGATGCCATTTTAACTCTTAATTATAGGTCATACATGGAATTTTGAAAACACTACTTTATGTATCTTTTCTACATGGCTATTTAACTCTTCTAAGAAAATGTGATGACCTACTTCATGTTGTAGTACTACAGTAATACCTCGCTGCATTGCGACTTGTCCATTGCGACCTTGCTGGTTCGTGAGAAATTTTTCTCGCTGGCCTGCCTCAGTGATTTGCAGAGCTTCCCAGCCAACACATGCGCAGTGCCTCTGCTTCGTCGAGGGGTGGTGCTGGTACTCCCTGTGGGGCAGGACTGGCTCGGCCATGTGGGGAGGGCACGAGGTACCTCTTGCTCCCATGAAGTTTATGGTCCCGTGGCACCGTGCCCCAGTCCTTGCCCCACTCCTATGTGTCTCCATGCCCGGTCCCTACAGTGGAAGGCTCACACTGTGGGATGCCCTGGGCGGCTGCTGAAACCCATCACAGCACCACCACAAGCCATGCCATCTTCTGTTACTCTAAACCTCCACTGGGGGCATTATTGTTTCTATGGTTACAGGTGGGGAAGGCGATGTGGTCTGTGCTCGGGGACTGCACGCCCACAGATGATGTAGCCCCAGGGAAAGTGGGGGTGAGATGGATGCAGCGGCAGTGGGGCAAGCGCTGTGTCCTGGGATGGGGCAGCAGCAGGACGTGCCCATGCCATAGCCACAGCTGCTGCACCAGAAGGAGACTTCTGTTCCCCCATGCCCTCCCCCTGCTGCAGCAGGGCGAGTGGTGCTCTGTTGAGTCCATACAGCCAACATTCCCACCTCCAGGACCAGTGGATGTTGAACGGAAAGAAACGCCGACACCGACACCACTCCCCACCATAAGGGGCACTGGGTGTCACTGTGTTGCAAAGTTAAAGTTTCCAGGCTCCACGAGCACCAACCACAGCCCCGGGACATCCCTTCTCCACTGTGGAGGCAGTGCAAGCATGAGTGGTGGCAGCAGCCTGGTCTCCCCCGGCAGAGAGGGCTCAGAAATGCTTCCCTTTGCTCCCCTGTGCTGTGAGAGCCCGTGAGGAGGAGCAGAAAACGCTCCTGAGTGCTCTGGAGTGGCTGGGGGTGGAGCGATGGGCATGGTTTGTGTGTATATTAATGGCCCATGCGTGTTTGTGAATTAGACATTTTGCTACACCCTGACAAGACCTGTTCATCGCAAAGGGTGAGGTATTACTGTAAGTGAAGAAAGTAGCTTTCATACCTGTATGTTAACTTTTGGACTAGCATTCTTCTAATTGGATTCTTCCAGAACTGTCCTTATCTTCTATCAGTGATGAAACTTGTTTTTTGTAAATTAAGTATAAACATACAGACAGCCCTTTAAAGCATGAGAACTTAGGTAATTTTTTTGACAAAAATATGATGTTAAAAATGGGTACAGTCTCATGTATCTTTCAAAAAATAAGTTCTTTCGAGTATAGATTAAGGAAATATAATTCAAATGTCAGATCTTGATCACAAATTAGATTAAAGTAAATAAAAAAATTTCCTATATTTTTTTTAGTGTAAAACCTTCTTTTGAAAGGGTGAGAGATAAAGGGCATCCTTCGGGTAGTCCATATTGTAATAGAGCAAAATTTTAAGACCTCAGACCAGTTCTGATACTCTTCCAATTCAAAAGGTACCGCCAGAAGTGAATGGTAATTCTTGAGTTAAGATCATATTATCTGTGAGATGTTTATAGCATTATGTCTGTGTGGAATTTTGCTTAACATAAACCTAAGTTCCTGATACTTTTAACTCATTTGCTTGGCTTATAGGCTGTACTATTAACTATTTAGCTCCAGTTTTTCTGCAGATAGTTTAGATTTAATTTATAAAGTTTATAATAAATGTGAATTTAAATGTAGGTATTTTTCCCATCTTCTTGTCATTCAGTACATTTTTTTAGAAGGCAGATGTTTAAAAACTTTATAAATTTACCTCTTTTGTTGGTGTTTTTTCCGTATTCTTCTGTTTGAGCATAAATACTGATGATTGGTTGCATAACAAGATATGCTTATATAAATTGGGTAGATGTTTATCTACTTAAAAGATGTAAACATCATACACGTAAACCACAAAATTACCAACATACTCATCAGTGCTAAGTATTTATGAGACAGAAATCACTTTGGAAGTGGATGCAGAACTACTCTTCAGAGAAGTAAAAGGGCTGGGGGATGAGTAGCTGGAGAGTGGTGAAATGAAGAGGGATTTAGGAGCAATGATTGACAGGAAACTTAGTATCAGACAGCAGTGTGCCCAGGTGGCTAATAAGGCCAATGGCATCCTGGCCTGTATCAGGAACAGTGTGGTCAGTAGGACTAGGGAAGTTCTCTTTCCCCTGTACTCAATGCTGGTCAGACCACATCTAGAGTACTCTGTCCAGTTCTGGGCTCCCCAGTTTAAGAAGGATGTTGAGCTGCTTGAGAGGGTCCAGTGAAGATCATCTAATCAACTCCCAAGTGATTGCCCACCCAGGGATCAGGCCCACAAGCACGGAACCACGGGTAACACACTCCATCCGTCCAAGCCTCCCACCATCTAGACCATGTCACTGAGCTCCTCATTGAGTCTTCTCTTAAACACCTCCAGGGATGGAGACTACACTACCTCCCTGGTCTGACCATTCCAATGAGGGATCACTCTCTCTGTGAAAAACCTCTTCCTAACATCCAGCCTAAACCTCCTCTGGTGTAGTTTAAGGCTGTGTCCTCTTGTTCTGGTGTTGTCAGCCTGAGAGAAGAGACCAACCTCCCCTCAGGTAGTTACAAACAGCAATCAGGTCACCTCTGAGTCTCCTCTTCTCCAGGTTGAACAACCCCAGTTCCCATAGCCGCTCCCCATAAGGCATGTTCTTCAGTCCTTTCACCATCCTTGTCGCTCTTCTCTGGACCCTCTCAAGCAGCTCAACATCCTTCTTAAACTGGGGAGCCCAGAGCTGGACACAGTACTTGAGATGAGGTTTGACCAGAACCGAGTACAGGGGAAGAATAACTTCCCTAGTCCGGCTGACCACACTGTTCCTAATACAGGCCAGGATGCCATTGGCCCTCTTAGCCGCCTGAGCACACTGCTGGCTCATATTGAGTTTCCTGTCAATCATTACTCCTAAATCCCTCTCCATTTCACCACTCTCCAGCCACTCATCCCCCAGCCGATTTCATTAAACTGTAATGATTATTTCTTATTAATTCTTAATCCACATTGTTGAACAGCATCTTTAGGAACTCAATATTATGCCTATGAAATTAGATAGTCAAGTCTAGTTATTGAAATCTACTAGATTTTATGGTAAAGAAAAAATCATAAAATCAGAATTCTCTTGCATTACTCCATAGGTTAGCAATGACAGTGTAGCAGTAGCTGGTGTACACCCACTCCTCACACCATAACCCTGGGAATTCATCTTTCCTTGCAAAGTTAAATTGTAGTCATAGTCCTTGGCTCAAAAGTCCTTGGAAATATGAATAACAGGATGCTTGATTCCTGGGTATCTTGCAGAAGGCTCTGAACAATCATTCTAAGAAGGGAAAATTCACTCATATATCCAATGAGAAACTAAAAATAATAATTGCTAGCCATTTTAGGTGTGTCAGAGTATCTGATGGAGTTCCACAGGTTACTGTATTCCTTAGGTGGGAAGTATTAACTTATTGTTTTCCGTCATCAAAACAAGGAATTGAGATGCACTAGACAAGAGAACCACCATACCATTGAGGAAAATGTGAAATAAAATAAATATAAAACATTTCAAAAGGTCTTTCCCTCTGTCTTGTAAGATCTGCACCAAAAATATTTGCCTCTAAAGGTTAAACCTCTATGGACTTAGCTATGTATGAAATAGCTGATTCTGATATTCTAAACCCTTGATGGATACAAGCAGACAAACAAAATAGAGAATTTTATGTTTTACTTTGTGCTGGCTAGTAAGATGATGTAAGTCCCTCTGCAGGAACAGTATTATGTTTCACAGGTCTCCCTCTCCATCAGGGACCATCACTGACAGAGGTGCAGTTAGAGACCTTCTGACATAGTGGTGCGATCTCTCCAGCTCTTCAACATCTCCTTGTCAACCCAGGAATAGAACAGATTTGTAAAAGCCCTGTCCCAGTAGAAACCTCAGTGATCTCATGCATTGAGGTCTACATTAATTGACTTCAGAAGGAATATTTTTTCAAATCCTGAGTGAATGGAGACAAGCTTGCCACCTGATCATATGATGTATGAAATAGGAATGAAAAGAGAAAATATGGGCAGCTCTTTTCATATCAAGGTATGTTTGGAGGGACACTGCAAAAGACAAGGAGGGAAAGAAACATTTTGACTGTGTCTTTTGCCTGACATCTTACAAATTTATTGTCTTCTTCCTTTCTCTTCCCTCCAGCACTTTCCCTACTAGCCTTCTGAAAGGTTATGCATACCCTCAGCTGGCATCTGTCTCTTTCTGTTGATTTAAGAAGTCTGAATATCTTTTGCAGTGATCAAATTTTCCACAGTTTTCCCCTCAATTGTATAAGATAACTCTATTGGCTTCTGTGTAGTTACTTCAATTTACATGAGTTGAGAATTTGAGCAATAATACCCAATAATTAGTAAGACAACAGAAATGTCTCTCTTTAAAGACATTTCGAGTTACTATTACATAAATGACTGTCTTGTCCTGTTAACATGGGCAACACTCAGATGAGTGTCAGTGTGCAAGCGGTCTTCAGACTGGTTCATCTATCATTTCAGAGACTTGCATTAAAGCCATCAGTGTTGCCTGTGGTAAACTTTAATGAAAATGTGCAAATTGAACTCACTGTTAATTTTGTTGACTTGGAGGTAGAAGTTTTCGAGGTTCTCACTGACGGTTGGAATGCTCTTCAGCTGATTGAAGGAGAGATCCAACTCAACCAGTGATGTGATATTGAAGACATTACCTGGGATTCCAGAATCTGTTAATTTATTGTGGGATAAACGCAAATATTGCAGGGTTTTAAAACCTTGGAAATACTCATCAGGAACATTGGAAATCTGGTTATTATCAAAATACAGCATGAGTAAGGAGTGAGGCAATCCTGTAGGTAGCTTTGTAAGTTGGTTGAAGCTTAAATCAAGATACAAAAGTGAATTCAGGCCTTTAAAAGCCCCAGAAATAGATTCTGCTTTCAGCTGATTGTTCTGGAGGTGAATGACAGTCAGATTCATCAGCCCCTCAAGTGCACCAGGATTGACTTTTGTGATCTTGTTGTGACTTAATTGCAGGTCATCTAGAGTTTTGGGGAGTGGTCCAACAGCTTCAGTCAAATTGTTGTAGTTAATGTGAAGTTTCTTCAAATTCTTTAGTTTAGAGAAAACTCTTCCCTTAATTTTTGAATTTTCCAAATGGTTGTGATCTAGGATCAGCCACTGTAGGTCTGTTACATTATCAAATGTGTTCTCTTCAATTCCTTCAATCATATTGTTTCGAAGATAAAGGTATTTTATTCCACTTGGTACAATCGGAATAGTTTTCAGCTTAAGATTGTCACAATACATGGCAGTAGGGTAGCTTAAAGGACAATTACATTCTGGGGCACAGACTGCTGCGGAGGGCCCAAAAGGATCATAACCATAATCATCTCCAGGACCATAGTCATATTGGCAAAAAATGCCATTAATCAGTAACAGAAGGACAGGCAGGGATTTTAAAGTCATCTTTCTCATGTGTCTTGTCCCTGTATGGTGAAAGGGAATAAAAAAGTTATAACTTAAATTTTTTGTGTCTTTCAAAAATATTTGAAATTTTACCACATAAAGATTATATTTAAAAACTAATTGAGGTTCCTGATTAAAACTATTAATTAAGGAAAAATATTGGTTTGTTAGCATTACATTTCTACTACTATAAACTTACTACCCCTGTCATGCTATAATCTTCCTCTGTAATGAAAAATTGCAGGCCATTCTGTTGTTGTAAGTAAAACATTGTTATATTTTTCTGCATTCATTCATGGAGTCTCAAGAAAGATTATAAAGTCCAAGGTTTTTAAACTTGGCACAGAGGAGTTTGCACTTTTATTGAACGTCATGTTAAGAGGCGGTTCCTACATTTAAATTTTATTGAGCATTACTAACATACTGAATTGCCTCATATCTAAACGTGTGGTTATTTGACTTAAGTTTGAAAGAGACAGAGAAGTTATGAACTGATGACAGTGATCCCTTGTATTCTGTGCTGTTAAGATGTGTATAGCTTGAAATAGCTTTTTCTCATGGATTTTGCTCAGTAAAGCATGGTCCATTAAGTTTCATGTTCACTTAAAGAACTAACTAATAGAAATATATAGCAGATTATCTTTGACATGCCAATCAGTATTGCATATGTTTGCACAAGGATACTCTATCAAATATGGATCTACGGTAGATCCAAACTGACTGAATTTCAGATAATAAAAACGTTCATGCAATTTCTCTGTATAACAGATGTGTTGATTACATTGTATGTCCATTCTAAAACAATCAAACAATAAAAATTTAGCTTCACATAGAGTTCCAGTTCGCATGCAGCAATGGGACATTCAATGTCCTTGAGGATCTTTTACTGTAATTCAATATGGTCTCACCTTACTTTTAAGGAGCATACCTTTCTCATCAGGTATTCCACAAGGTGTTAATTAATCTATGAAGATTAGTATATTGCTTATATTTATTACTATATAGATAGATGTTCTGCTGATAAAGTGAGTATAACATGAATAAAGTCAGTGAACTTTCTTTGATTTTCACCAGTAAAAGATAAGGCTCCATGTACTCAGTCACTGTTCAGAGAGTGAGAGGATTAAGAAAATCCTTAAAACCCTTGTATTCTCAAGTAACTTCAGAAAGTATGTGAAGCCTGTAAACAGACCACCAGACATTGATCTCAGATCTGGGCAATCTTCCAGCAGACTAAGTTAGTCTCTGAACAATTAATATAATTGCATATGTTTTCTGAAGTGTTGGTCCTGCCACATTTTACCTATTTAAAAATTCTAGGATAATAATTGACATATATAATGTATATTGACATATATAATATATGGGTCTAGGATAATAATTGACATAAGTGTAATTTCCTTTGTCTGTTCTTCGTTACTGAATGAGAGCATGCAAACTCCATTCTCAGTCCCCTGCTGGTCTAAAGAAATACTGCTCGTATGAAAGCAAAGACTGCAGTAAAACAATTCAGTTCATAAGCTGGTCCTATTTAAGTACTAAGTATTAAGAACGGGAGACCAAGTGTTTCTGTATTCAAAATATAAAAAAGAATATAATGAACTTCTTAGAATACGTTTTTGGCCTTACATGTGATATTTTTTACACACCTATGTAATTTCATAGTCTTAAAGATAAAATAGCATAGACATTATAAATTCAAATTCTCTTCTTTAAGTTTCAAATTATATTTGCAATGATAAGTTTCATTATTGATATTATAGTCTGACAATTCTTTAAATAATGTACAGAGTTTAACTGCTCTGAAGAACCCTGGAAGTAATTAAAATGTTAGATAGCCAGTGTTTTGAATTAATTTAACAACAATATCTTACAATATATGTGGCAATTCTGTAGTTTAAGGTTATATGAGCATGTGTGTCATATAAAACAATGAAGTACATATGTAGTGTTATTTACTTGTTCTATTCATGCATTTTTCATTCCAGTATCTAAATGTTTGCCTGTCAGAAGTGTAAAAGGTTAATAGATCATGTATATATGCTTGTTTGTTGCACTGAACTATATGAATCCTATAGACAAAATCAGAATATATTCTTAGACCTTTATTTTACAACTTTAGCATGCTTGAAATAATTACCTATGTTTGTTGTAAGCAGTTATATTTTAAAATGCCCGGGAAAATATTTGTGAAGTTGCTCAGCTGACTTGCCAAAACGTATTAAATGGTAAATCCATGATTTTGGAAAAATGCTTACTACATTAGAGAAGATATACTATATAAACTATTTTTAACTGTGTCTATACCACCTTAATTGTAAAGTTATGGGGGAAAAAATTATAAGTTTATCAGCCTTAAGCCTGTAGCATAACTTTTATACAGTTTGCAAAAGATCATCCTTTTTTATAGTTTCAATATTGTAGTTATAATTTTATTTAAGATTAACTAAAAATATCAAAATCCCTATAGTTTTCTTCTCATTATTTAGTTGATTAATTTAAATATCAGGATACCTTGGCTTTTTATACAATGAATAAAATTATTTAACATGTGGGGTTTATGGAGATCTTACTAACAGATTATGAATGAAAAGATAAACAGTGAGTATTCTTACAAATTTCTTTGTACTGTATATCAACTTTTGTTCTGATAGAATGAAAAAGACTAAAAAAATGTAACACTGGTGTACAAAATATGTAAAGATTTTTAAGGAAACTGAGAAAGTAAATCCACTAAACAACTGTTGATTTGTGCTCAATTTACAAATTGGCAAACTTATCCTGTCATGCTTTAATGTTCACATTGCAGCTACACTTAAACAGCTCAACCTTACTGTTAAAACATGCAGCAGCACTTACCTTATTACCTTGAAGCTGCTTTCCTTAATTCTCAGAGCAGATGCAACAAGAGACTGTATCGACCAATATATTCTCTAAACAGTGTCAGGAGTAAAAGTCTGCCAGATCCTCTGTGTTACAAGAGGGGAAAAAAAACCAAAACCAAAAGCCCTAGTCACGCTGTTCTCTGAAGCTGCTATGTCATCATGGTGATCTCGTGGTGTGGCATGTACAAAAATGCAGCTCTCTAATGAAGTGCAGGTGGATACTATATTTTGTACAAGGACAACCCATCTGTTACCCTTGTAGGATGAGGGAATGATATTTCACAAACCTGAGGAAGTTTATAAGCCATAGGCTTATACAAGGAATTTTTGTATTTTAGAAGAAAAACTGTTTAGATTGTAAAACAAAGTGCAAACAGTCTTCTGTTTTTCAACTTATATTATACTGCTAGGCATGAGTTCACACATAGCACTCGGAACTCAGTGCTGCTGTGCTTCTTCAGCCAAATGACTCATTCATTTTCCTCTACCATTTTCTTTAACTATCTTATGACTACAGTAAAATATCCTTAGTAAAAGCTTTAGTTTAAGAATCAGATCCAAAGATGCAGTATTATCTTCGAATCAAAGCCTTTTCTACATTAGATACAGAGTTCAAAGATTCTTCTGCAAATCATTGGAATTGGTCTGGAGATTTTCTTTAGTGGTTGAATGTATATTTGTTTAATAAAAGTACATCCCAGGAATGATTTTTCAGCAGTTACTGTAAACTTTCCTCATACATTTGTTCATTTTTGCACTTACAGCTTTCTCCTGCTTTTCAGAATCTGGAACTACTCAGCTTTATGTTGTCTGGTTTTTATTCCATGGATGTAGTTCAAGAACGTATGCAAGGGCTTGGATGAGAAGTTATTTTCACTAGGCAGTGTAGAAAAATAATGGATTAAGACAGTAACTGTTTCAAGTGGATCTTAATGCCTCCATAAGAATCTTTCCTTATTATTAAATGGTGGATGTCTCTACTCTTTATGGGAGATATCTTTTTTAATAAAGTTGGATAGGGACAAATGTCAAATGTGCATACAGAAAACATGCACAAGTCACTTAAAAATGTCTTTTGTGTTTAATTGCATTTGACTTTAATTTTTTGGGGTAGAAGTCAGGGGGTTTAATCTGTTATCAACTTAATATCATTATGAAAAGTCATGGTATGGAATGTAGTTAGGCTGGAGAACTCCAAAAGCTTCCTGAAGAAGAGAAGCCTGGACATGGGCTTCCCACAAAATCTGCTGCTGATGTATCTCAGTCTCCACACCACTGAAGGTTTCAGGGAGTAGAGGAAGACCAGTGTCCTTCACCAAGAATGGAAAAGACACCAAAAAACTACAGACCTCTATGCTTCTGCAGTACCACCATTGGAAAACAAATTTACTCAAGACAGAGTGCTAAGTACCAGTGCAGCCCACAGGGAGTGACTGTTATGCTTTTAATGTTCTGACATCATACCTGTTTCCCTGGTGTGACAGAACCATTTACATGGTTACATTACAGTGAATCCCCGCTGCATTGCGACCTCTCCATTACGACCCCGCCCAATTGTGAAGCAAATTTTTCGCAATTATGACTCAGCGGTCTGTGAGTTTAGCCGGCCGACACATGAGCAGTCGCTCTGCTCTGCCGAGGGGCGGTGCTGCGGTGCCTGTGGGGCGAGACTCACCCCGCCCTGGGGACGGGGCTCGCAATGGCGACACCGTGCCCCCGTCCTTAACCTGGGAAACTGCCTCAAGAAAGTGAGGCAAACTGTGTGCTGGAAGGGTGCAGCTGTCGCTGCGCCAGGAGGAGGCTTCTCTTCCCCCACCCTCTGGGACCATACGGGCAACGCTGCCCCTCACTCCCAGGACTGCTGGATGTTAAAGGGAAAGAAACTCCCAT
>WEKX01008947.1:14576-27258 GCA_013390025.1 Pitta sordida | reverse complement strand
CCCCCCCATAAGCAGCAGGGTTGTTGCAGTGTTGCAAAGTTAAGGTTTTTCCAGTCTCCAAGAATGTTGACCACAGCTCAGGGACACCTCTTCCCTGCTGCGGAGGGAGGGCAAGCACGCGCAGGGCAGCGCGGGACCCCTGGGGCTGGGGCGAGCACCGCGGCCGGTGGGGGCACTGGGAGGGGGAAGCAGCAGCGCGGGGTTTGGGCTGCGAGCACACACAGTCACAGCAGCCCCTCAGAAATGGTTCCCTTTGCTCACCTGTGCCAAGACAGACCATGGGAAGGAGCGGAAAATTGCCCGCAGCGCTCCAGAGTGCCGTGTGGGTGGAGCAATGGGTGTGGCTTGCATGCATATTAACAACCTGCACTTCTTTGGGAGTTCAGCATTTCATGAGGCCCGTGGCTTGTCCCGTTCCTTGTGAAGGATGCGGTATAATTGTATATTGGGAAACATGTTGGTGGCAGATCATAACTACATTACTATTTGAATGGTGCAAATAAGTGAATGTGAAGAAGTGGGATTAAAATATTGAATTAATTTAAGTAAGCAAAAATCTGTCATGGTACCAAGACTAGAAATGTAGAAGAGGACAAAGCTGTTGTTGTTCTGCATGTGAACAAACGGAGACCAGATGTATTTTCTCATGCACAGAATGATATTTATCTGTAAACTACTCCATTAGTCTTAGCTGACCAAGGAAAACACAAAATGTAGACTTAACTGCAAATCAAGTGGCAAGAAGCAGAAGCACTCAGCAAATATCAGTTGGAATAAAGAAAATATTTTTAATACAGAAAGAGATACCCTTTATAGCAATACAAAGGTTTGCTCTGTGGGAGGAAGTACATCAAACTGAGCAGTGGAGCATAACATTTGTCAAGAGAATTTTAAAAATGAGATTTTTAAAAGGAAAAGACATTAGTTGTGTTTTGTACGGTTGTAATTTCTTTTGAAAGACAAATTCAATATTTTTATAAATTAGTACGTATTTTGAACTCTGAGTAATAGATGTAGTTTTGCATTTGTGGTAGAAATAGAATTGTACATTGGTTGCAAGTATAGGATACCTCAGGCTTAGCCACATTTTTGACACAATTTTATTTATGCACCAGTTTCTTATTGCACTGATTTCTATACATCCTTTACAGTATACATCCTGTACATTATACATCCTTTTTCTCCATCTGTTAACGAAAATACAAAACATGCCTATCTTTATAACCTGTAAAAAAGTCTTGTTAAGCAAATATGATGATATTTTTCTATTAACATATAGTTAAACCTTGTGCTATATAAAGTTCAGCTGAGACTTGCACATTCATTTAGCTCCTGTCACTGACTGTCTTAAATTAGCTATAGAAATTGTGCAGTCAAGATGAAGAATCACACGCTGTCCAAGGTTAAGATATAAACCAATAGATTTTCCCCTTTTTTAATGAGATTTTTACTTTCTCTCCACTCTGTTGTTTAGAGCTGTCCCATCAGCATAATTTTTATGCTTTCTTAGCTCATTGTTCTGATTTGCAAAGCTCTCACCCCATAAACCTCTGTTTTGGAGGGCAGGTAGGTACTCAAACACAGTAAATTGAGGTATAGCTTCTTCTACAACAAAGGGTGGGAGCATGAGTGGGTGTGTTTTTTTTTTTCCTGGCCCTATTTTCTGGTTTGGATTGAGACATTTTTGATATCTCTCAGAAGTCATTGAACAGTATGTGAACTTAATCTAGCTAATTTCTAAGGAATATGCAAAATAATATGTAAATTCACCTGTGACACCCAAGTTGTAAACTGGTTATGAATGTGCTTTGCACCTGGTCATGTCAGGACATATTGATATTTCCAACTTACAAATGCTTTTATCAAGTTAATTTTCTTCAAAATTATTTTTTTCTTATTCTTTGTTCATTTTTTTCAGTGGGAAATATAATCAAGTTTTATTCTTATCTAATTTTCTTTGGCTTGTGATACACAAACAGAAATATTTCTTTTATGTGAATGAAAGCTCCTTTGTTTTAATTCATATTTGAGGGGTTGGAAAGGACCAAAAAATCTGGTAGATTGTAATGAAAGAAAGGAGAAGTCATTGCAAGTGTACAAATTTGCAGTGGGCAAGATCTACCCTTCAAATATTGTGAAAATACAGTGTCACTATTTTGTCTCTTTACTCATCGGTGATATCCCCTCTGTCTTTTCTCTACTGTAAAACTGTCTTTATAGTTGCTATGCACTTTTGTAAATGTAAAGTGCCTCCCAACCTACTGCCTTTAATCCTTTTTTCCCCAAAAAACTCAAGTTATGAAAATCTAATAGATATGATCTAGAACTAGTCAGCATGGATTTAGGAGAGGTAGGTCTTGCCTGACCAATCTGATCTCCTTTTATGATCTGGTGACTCGCCTGGTTGACAAAAAAAGACCATGGATGTTGTGTAAAGCCTTTGACAGGGTTTCCCATAATAAGCTTCAGGAGAAATTCTTAGAGCATGGCCTGGATAGAAGCATTTTATGTTGGGTTAGGAATTGGTTGGACGGACGAGCTCAGAGAGTGTTGGTGAATGGTGCAACATCCAGCTGGCAGCCAGTCACTANAAGGATGTTGAGCTGCTTGAGAGGGTCCAGAGAAGGGCAATGAGGATGGTGAAAGGACTGGAGAACAAGCGCTATGGGGAGCGACTACAGGAACTGGGATTGTTCAGTCTGGAGAAGAGGAGGCTCAGAGGTGACCTCATTGCTCTTTACAACTACCTGAGGGGAGGTTGCAGTTGGGTGGGTGTGGGTCTCTTCTCCCAGGCTGATGACACCAGAACAAGAGGACATAGTCTTGAACTACACCAGGGGAGATTTAGGCAGGATGGTAAGAAGAGTTTTTTTCACAGAGAGAGTGAACTCTCATTGGAATGGTCTGCCCAGGGAGGTGGTGGAGTCTCCATCCCTGGAGGTGTTTAAGAGAAGACTCGATGAGGAGCTCAGGGTTATGGTCTAGATGGTGGGAGGCTTGGACGGATGGAGCGTGTTGCCCATGGTTCCACGCTTGTGGGCCTGATTCCTGGGTGGGCATTCACTTGGGAGTTGGACTAGATGATCCTGTGGGTCCCTTCGTACTCAGAATAACCTGTGAACCTGTAAATCAACTGTTTGTTTTTGTCTTATACCTGTGCACATGTCTGGTGCACAGAACCTAGAGACCTGGGTGCCAAACGTTAAGAGTAGGATAGCTGTGTCATAGGAGCATTAAGCCCCAGAAAAAGTGCTTGTGGAATTTTTCACATCGCCACTTAAAATGAATAATGAGGTTTTTCCACTGATCACTAAAAATTTACATTAAATGTGACTCTCAAGGTGAAATGAGGGTTAGTTCATTTTAATTTGCTACCTGCAGCAGAAGGTAAAGAAACCTCTTTTCAGGGAAAAGGCCATTCCATGGACATCCTGGAGTAGGACACTTAATTATAAAGAGATAGCATAGTATTTCTACAAGATGTTTTCTATGTCCCTAAACAGTTAATATATAGCCCTTAGAATATATGTAGTGAATAAACAAAAATACTATATTGGCTTAAATCTCCAGTAACAATTATTTAAATGTTTTTGTAAAGTTCTACAGCATTTTGAAAATATTACAGAAGGCTGACTCACATCAAATGAGTTCCACTAAAAACAATTCATTTCCAGATTCTGGAGGCTGTAGGTGCTTATTATTCATCTGAAAACTTCCATTCCTCTTAATTGAAAATTTATTTTTTTAGACTCTACACTGCATTTGTTTAATGGAAAGTGTTAGACCACATACTATAAGCATTACAAAATTTCTGGTGATCCAAATCCTTCTTTTCCTTTCTCCTAAAAAGGAAATATCAGCTTTGGAAATTTTCAGAAATGGTAATAGTGCTACAACTTACTAACAGGCCACGACAGATATTTTAGTTGAACATGAATCCTTGTTTTTGTCCTTCTGAAAAATTGCTCACTGTTTTACTTCCGACTTGAATGTGTCTGTCCTAGTGCTCTTATTCTCCTCTCCATTGCTCTTCAGACTGTTTTTGTACTGGACTGCACTTAATTTGATTCAAATTGTCAAGGGCAAAACTCCTTTGAGTTGATACAAAGCTTGATCAAAGCTTTTTTATGATAAGGGCTGCACAGATGAAGGCAATAATCCATTTTAAAAGACTCCTTTATATATACTGTATGTTTTGTCATAGCATTTAAAATTTGCTGATCCATGTATAAAAGAAAATCAGGTGGCCCTGGAGCATGAAACAATATAAATGGTTCCTAATACAGTCAGCCCTCGAATACTGCAGGTCTTGTTGCTCCTCCATGAAGCTACGTAGAATGGCAACTCATTAATATGTAAATTTGCCCCAGATTCTCACACCGCCCCCCAGCACTCCGGCACTGTTTTGGCACTGCCTTGCTGTGTATCGGTGTTTGTGTCAGCGCTTCCCGGTGCCCACGGCCACTCCATATTGGGAAAAGCCCCTTTTCCACTCGACAAGGGACACTGGTGAGGGGAGCCACCTGTGCCGCTGTCCCATTGTCTCTCCAGGTGGGTAGACCTGGTCTCTCCTTACTTGGGGTAGATAGTCTCGGACACCACGTCTAACCTGAGAGTGTGTAAATCTTTCACAACTGCACAAAGCCTCCTCGCTTGGAATGGGGCAGGTGCCGCAGGAGGAGAGGGGAGCAGGACGGGTGTGGTGGGAATGGAGTGGAGCAGGGCAGGCACAGCAGGAGAGAAGTGGAGTGGGACAGGTACAGCAGGAGCGGAGCAGAGTGGGGTGGGCATCGTGGGAGCAAAGCAGAGCTGGGCAGGGCAGGATGGGTGTAGCACAGGCAGAGCAGTGCACCCATAGTCCATGTGGCATGGCGTGGAGCTTGATTTGAATATTCATGACTGCCTAATTTGAATATTCATGACTACCAGTTTGCACAGGAAGAGTTGCAAAACGGGGCCTCCTTAATCCCTGAAAAATCATGCCGCATAGAGGAGAAGTGGCTCTTGGGGGGGCAGGAAGTGAAAGACAGCTGACTGTTCAAAGATTCCAAGGGGATCTCGAGGAGTTGTTGAATTTGTGGGAAACTTGTGGATACAGGTAAAAATTATAGCAGCATCTCTATATTTTAAACAGTAGAGATAATTTATATGAAAATAGAGTTGGAGTATGCAGACTTGGCTAGTTTACTGCTTGTAATTTGTTTATACTAGTGCTGTATCAACATAGACTTCCTTAAAAATCATTGAGTCAGAAACACCTTCCTCTAATCGAAGCATTACTACTGTCTGTCTGCATTCAGATCTCACAAAATGGGCTCTACATTATCTACATTCTGCTGTATAACCAAAATATTGCATTTGACCCTCTGCTAGTTGATGTGAACCTGTATTGAAATAGATCCACTTAGTGATAAATTGCCTTTGCCATGAAGGTGGGAGAGTTTGGGAGACACTTAATGTGTAGTTTTAAAAAATATTGCTCATTATTATTTTGAAACACGTTGGACAAAACTACTGCTAATACATAAAACTTGGTGATCCACCAAGTTTATAACCTCATGAGGAAATAAAGACTTGCTAGATAATATCTATTATATCATTGACTATCAATAAGTATCTATTCTGACATTAGTTTTCACATAGTTCCTTACAAAATGAATGCTGTATGAGATTTTTTGGTTATTTTTCCTGGGACTGGTGGCAGCTTAATATTCTTGAGGTGTAGCATCTACCTATTTATAGTCCACCAGTCCACTGGTGTTCTGGTATTTCCAGGCTCATGAAAATGAGTTGTAAACAAAAAAAAATATCTTATGTGGCTTCCTGAGACATTTAAGTACAAATTATTATGGCAACACAATATAAAGTATTTACCACTAACAAATACTTTTCCCCTTTAGAAAGAACATGATAGTCCTCTTATGATAAAATATATCTGTGTGAAGAAAGCACATCTACTCCTCTCCAAATTCAGAAACAATGTTTACTGATTTTTTTAGACTTAATTTTTACCCATTTTCTTGTATCTACTTAATTGTGCTTCTATAACATTACTAGAATTTATTTTCCTCATCATAAAATTCATCTTCCAACTATCTTCAACCATGGTATCTGTGAATTTCACTGATACAGTGAATCCTCTCTGTATCGCGACTTCTCCTTCACGACCGCGCCCATTTGTGAAGCAATTTTTTCGCAAATATGATTTAGCCGTCTGCAAGCCCAGCTGCCTGACGCATGCACAGTTTGACTTTGCTCTGCCGAGAGGCGGTGACACGGTGCCTGCGGGGCGGGACTCACCCCGCCCTGCGGGGAGGAGAGCTTGCGATGGCAGCACCGTACCCCTGGTCCCTGAATGGGGAGTCTGCCTCACGAAAGTGAGGCAAGCTGTGTGCTGGGAGGGCGGCAGTCCCACGCCAGTGGGTGGATCCGGCGTGCGCCCGTGGCGGGCTCTCCCAGTGCACGCGATTTACCGCAGCNGACCTGCAGTTCTTTGCGAGAATAATATTTCATGAGGCCTTTGGCCTGTCCCTCTCCTCGCAATGGAGGAGGTATAACTGTATCTTCAGTGCAACAGTATTATTTTTGCCTTATTACTACTATGTAAGGAGACATTATTATATGTACATAATATTTCTTCTTTCTTCATATTCTTTACTTCTTTTTCCACATCAAATTGTATTTCACTTTTCAATGAAACAAAGAAAGTTATGGTTAAACATGGCCTTTTTGGATCTAATACCAAGCGAGAAGAGGTATTTGAGGACACGCTTGTAAATTCTTTTAAAGTATAGGTGTTTTTATTTTTCTTACAATTTTTTCTTCCCAGAAAAATTTGCTCATTCTTTTCCTGTCTGGAGCTCCTCTGAAACACTGTGTGGAAATATGGTTTTAGCCATATTTAATGGTCAGTTTTGGTAACCACAGATTTCAATCTAGTGGTTAAATTTTCTTTCTAAAGAGGACCAGAGTGGATTAAACACATGCTGTATGCAATACCTTTAGTCTTAGGAATTGGGCGGTGTTGAGAAACACTTTAGCACAGACTGCATGGCAAAGATAAAGTCAAATTTCTCATTAGAAAAGCTACTTGTATCTTAAGTTATTCCATATTATATCTCCCTAAGATTGCCTCCACTTCCCTGTGAGATACAGACCATCTATTATTATAAATGCTCTCAGGTGCTGTATCTCACATTTTTGGTCCTGAGAGACAGCAAAAACAGATGTCTACATGCGTGCTAGGAGTTCGTGCACTCCTCAGGGTAACTGGGGATCTAGTAGAGTTAGAGACCCTAGGGAGTGACTCAGGTTTCTAACACAGACACTATAACAGTATTCAGTTGCCTAGGTAGGCATCTAGTATTATTTGAGAGGTTCTGAGGTATCTAGCTCATCTGTACAGATT
Organism: Pitta sordida; assembly: GCA_013390025.1. NCBI lineage: Eukaryota > Metazoa > Chordata > Aves > Passeriformes > Pittidae > Pitta > Pitta sordida. Next base: position 19,850 of record WEKX01008947.1, on the reverse strand, counting down.
ATAAGAAAGGACTTTAACTCTTGTGCCCTTTACAAATGGTAGCTGATGGCAAAGCAAAGTGCTTAATAACAAGGCATCTGCATTAAGGCAGTTGTCTATTGTCAGGGGTTTATAGTGGGAGATACAAGGTCATCTAACTGCTGTCTGACACAGCCTGAGCTGCATAGCACATCCAGGTGGGTTTGGTTATTGCGACTCGGGATTCCGAGACTCGTCCTGTCCTGTCTCCTGCCTGCAGGAGGCCAGGCACATAGAAATAAGTGAGAATGACACTTTGGAACCTAAATTGTGCCCTTGGAGGTCCTGCCCAGGAGACAGTCAGGCTCCCAAGTAAATATCCGCACTTTGTGTAAACTGTCTGAATACTATTTTCTCTAACAATTTTCTGTGCAGGCTTGTCTTTGCCGACTATTCAGCAGAATGCCTGCAAAGAAATGTCACAGAAATGGAGCCAAGCAAAATGAGTTGTACAAGCCTGCCATGACCTGTTCCCCCACAGGTATTTTCCATTTCCTACAACCTTTAGAAAGTATAATGATAAAAGAAACAAAATAGGGACTTTTTTAAAAGGTTAAATAAAAATTAAGAAGACAGTTCCCTGGTTCCTTTAGAGCATCCCCTGAGATGTCACTGAATGTGTTCTTTTGCTTCGTTCAAGCAAAACTTTTCAATAGATTTCGTATGTAATTATATGTTGTACCCATTGGAAAGGACAGGAACTATTTAAGACATTTGGTGTCACAAGCATTCATAAGCTTATTTTGAATGGACGCAAAAGTGCTTATGGTCTAATTTGATCTCCATCCAACTCAAGAATAGACCAGCTGCACCAACATTTCCCTCGTTCTGCAATGTTTTAAGGAGAATAAACTACTTCCCAAATAAATTTATTTACCTCTCATAGATTTTAGAACTCTACTTAGCCATTTTTTTTCTTTACCTCATTGTCATTTATTGGAGTTCAGTAAGCATCTAGCAGTTGTATCTGGATAATTATTATGTGTATATTTATACACATGTAGGTCCGTGTGTTAAATGGTAAACTAATTTGGTCCAAAAACTGGAATTAAAATTAATCCCTTTAGCTTTCCAGTAGACTTCTTAATGTTTTCATAATATTTTAAGTTACTTTTGCTTACATAGATATATTATGCTACAAAACAAAATAGCATTTTAAAAGACACTGCATTTTTTTTGAATAGTGATATGAAGGTAACTCAGAGGGAATGTCTTCCCTTCTCTCTTCAAACACTGGGTTGTAATGTTTTTTCTGTTTATGGAAAGTAAAGCACTGCAATCAAATATTATAATTCCTCCAAACACTCAGTCAGTCAGATTAGAAATCCATATTATCAGCTGTTCAAAGATATAAAAAAACACCCCAGAGATAAACCTTACTGTGAAGGCCTAGAGAAAGCATTAGAATTGACTGAGAAGTAAATGTAAGGAAAAGTATTCAGATAGGAAAAAGGTTAACAACATTTTCAATATTTGGGTAGATCCATGCAAAATATTAATGTCACCAGACAATATTATTGTCTATAAACAAATTGATGATTTAGTTCCCCTTTAGGCTTTACCTACACCTGTAAAATTTATAATGCCCCTGACACTGACAAGTTATTCTTTATAGCATTAATTTATTGGATTGGGCATTTTGCACTACACTAACCTGACCTGAACAATTTGCAGCTAGCATTTGGGATTTACCACTCTCAACAGAGAGCTCAAATGAAGCCACCCTGGTTCATTGAGTAAGAAATTCTTACAATAAAGATTGGGCTAAGTGTCTTGGTTTAGGTTTTTTGNGATGGTTCCTACCCTGGATCTGGTCAGAAATACCAACTTGCCTGGTATACCCCTAGCCTATATTCCCCCTTTGTCTCCTGGTGAAAAAAGGGAATATTAGATCTGTTGTAAGAGAAGGAGGGGTGAGGAGAAAGGGTTGCCTTTTAAATGATGCTTCCTCCGCAGTTCTGATCTTGTTAATTAATAAATAAATCCTTTATATTCTTTACTTGTAGTTTGCCTTGCTTTTTTTCCCTGTGACCAGTTTTATTTTCCAGCTTTTTCTCCTCCAGGAGAGGTTGTGGTGAATCTCTGGCATCTAGCCAGGGTCAAACCATGACACTAAGTCATGTTGCAGAAGTAGAAAATGGCATGATTTCATTTAATAATACAAATAAAGCTTTATACCCTTGAATATAACTTGACCTATTAATTTGAAAGCAGACATTCAGAGCCTAAATTCTGCTGACATATCTTGATCCATAATTTGAATTTTATCAAATTATAATTTCACGGTTTTCATAATTTTCTCAAAACCATGTGTGTGTGTGTATATATCATTCTTGCTTTTCACTGAAGTTTTGAAGAAGATACAAGGATTATTTTTAATTTTCAAAAGAGAAACAAATGGATTCCAGAAATAAGATCTTATTCCATGATTTAGCAGAATAACAATATTTAAGTGGAAAAGCTGTTTTCACATAGATCTGCTAACACAGACTTAACTACAGCAATACTGGTGAGCAATTTAGGTAATTTAGGTGATTTTCCTATCCCATAGATAACTTTAATAATATGGCTAGCCAGTTGTGGTATAGAAAACTCATTACTCCTATGCAATCTCACAAAAGTAGAATGACACGCGCTTGTTTCCAGAGCTGATGATCACACATTTGTAATAATGCTCATGAAGGGAAGGGGTTTACACTGTGGTTTAGTAGTTAAATCTTTGCAATTATTATACAACTTTTAGCACAATGATGACTGAATAACCCTGAGACCCATCAGATTTGTGTTGTCTCAGAATAGTGACATTTCTAGGAAACCTACCTAAGGGTCATTCTTTCAAGCAAGTGGGGAATAGATGTGCAGGTGGTAGCTAAATACATTTTTATTCAAAGCTCAGTGAAGGGAAGAAGGTGTTGTGGGTTAGCAATTAGCAGGAAATCCTTTTTCTCAAAGCCACCCCTAATGACTTGTCACATATTCACATAAAAACATATTCTGAAATGTGCCTTCCAAGGTCTTGGAAAACAGTGTTTGAGCTCCAATTAACTCAGGTGATGCTGAACATTAACTCCATGCCTATATTTCTCTGTGCCTAGTAAAGGTCTTCTTGTCTGTCTGAACTGACTGTTAAGATTGAGGCTGTGTTCTTGGGAAGAAATAATTATGGGTCTCTTCTGACTCTATCTAACAGGACTTTCTTATGCTGGGAATCCCAGAACTCTGTGCATAACTGCATATGGGAGTCTCATGAAAGTGGAGTAAAGGAAAAGAATCACTTCTCAGGATACATTTAGCTGTCTACACTGCAAGTGCACATTGCTGGTTTATATCCAATTTTTATCCACCAGTACCCCAAAGTCCTTCTCTGAAGGACTGATCTCAATCTACTCATCACTCAGCCTGTGTTGATATTGGGATTACTTCAATCTTCATGAAACTCACATATGTTCATGTATTACCACATGATATGTCATGCCAGCCCAGAAACTGTCCACAAGGTAGCCAAGGGGCATGAATACTCTTCTAGATCCTTTCTCTCACTTGAACTGTGGGGGAGTTTGGAGGCAGGCTGGAGGCAACCTCCAGAGCTTTCTCCTCTGTAGGGTTGAGCTTGGTAAAAAGGACATTATCTCCTATTCTTATTCTTGCTATTTCTTTCTGAGCTCTGCAGAATAATCTCAAAACATTGTGCAGTTGAATTTTTTTCGTAGTGTGAGCACACTGCCACTGTCTAAGATGTAGGGAGCACAACAATCCTGTGTGTCAGAATTCTAGCAAGGAAGTTCAAAGGGAATATTATTTTGCAGTAATTTAACTTATTTAACTTTTTCATTAAAATCCAATTATCAGTAGCTGTTTAAGTGAAATTCACCCAGTCTTCTGTATCTCCATATAATCTACACATGTATTGACCCCTATGTATATATACATACAAAAAAGTTTGGCATGTATTTAAAGAACTTGGTGTTGAAAATGAGCAATAAAAGATAGAAAAATGTATTTAAAAAAATCCAAAACATTAATCTTTTAGTTTCATTTTGATGATAGTATGATGAAATATTAAGTTCAAGATTTAGGATCCTGAGATTTAAAATCCCTCAATCAACCTCTGTCAGCCAATGCTTCAAAAATAGTGCTTAGTTTCAAGACTTCATTGCAATGTATCAATTTTTCCTTCCACATTAGAATTATGTTTATGGATAAAACTCTTAAGGCTTATTCTCAGAAGGAATTAGGCCTTTTGTAACATTTCAATTGCCTAGAATTTCTAGCATAGTCAAGCAGTATTTAGAATTATTCCGTCTTTCATGTTAAGTTTATTTTATGCATTTTGAAATTTCTTTTATTTTTTTCCTGCTCTCTGGAGTTCGGTTTATTCTTTATAAGCTTTTGGTTCCTGCAAAGATTCAATACCTTAGCATTAAAAGATTACAGGATTCAGCGGCAGAATACTAAATGATTAGCTTCAATTATTTCTGAACTTTTATGCCTAAAGGGCTTTCTAACATGCATTTAGTAGCAGACACATGGTCTCCATTTTCCAAGCCTTTATATTGGGATTTGAACACTTTCAAAAATTACTCTGTTGAGAAGGACTAGCTTAATTTACCTCAATTAAAGTCTTCATCTGGAAACAATAATGTGACTTGTATAAAACTGAAGTTTGCAAAAATGGTAGCAAAATCCTTAAGGTTTTTTTATTCAAATAAAATATGCACTTAAATGTATTAACTGACAGTGAATAAAAAGGGTAAGTAGGATTTATAATGAATTAAATATTTCAGTCCTGTTGAGACAATAATTTAAAGAGTAGGAAAAATTTTGCTTGATTTCACACTAGATGTAAGTATCAAATGTTTTTCAAATTATAACCTTTTATACAGAATCACAGAATTGTTAGGGTTGGAAGATCTGGAGATCATTCAGGACAACCGCTCTGCCAAAGCAGACTACAGCAGGTTACACAGGTACGTGTCCAACTCGGTTTTGAATGTCTCTGGACAAGGAGACTCCATGATGTCCCTGGGCATCCTTTTACAGTGTTCTGCCTCCCTCAATGTAAAAAATGTTCTCCCTCATGTGGAGGTGAATCTTTTGTGTTTTACTTCATGGCAATTTCTCCTCATCCTGTCTCTGGCCACCACTGAAATAAGTCTGGCACCATCTTCTTGATACCCACCTATGAGACATTTATATCCATTGATGAGGTCTCCTCTCAGTCTTCTTCTCTTCTCTTCTCTTCTCTTCTCTTCTCTT
>WEKX01008947.1:0-11522 GCA_013390025.1 Pitta sordida | reverse complement strand
CCCCCCTTCATTGTTTCTTTTTAAGTGAGAGAGCCATCTGTTCTGTATTTATATGAAAGGAATTTTAAAAGTATTGGGCATCCTGCTGCTTTGAAGTCTCTGCAGATGGTGTGTGTGGTTAGGGTTCTATCAGTCAAATGCTGTTTTGGCTGCACAATTTATGGAAAACCAACAGAGTTAGAGTTTACCTTTTGAATTTGTCATGATCTTGCTTAGTTCTCTTGTTATAGGATTTGCTTATTCTGTTTCACTGAGCAAGACTGGGAATCAGGAAAGTCCTTGGTTGTTGGCAGGTATGTAAGTATTTTATGAGGAAAAATTTGTGCTTTAACAGCAAGCAGCAAGGGATAGGGAACACATAATGGGTATTATAGAGGATCAGACTCAAGATATTTTCATCTGGACTTAAAGTTCCTTCTAATTTGAAAAGAAAATCTTATTATGTGAGATTTTCAAACCATGGATGGAGAAATGGAAAGTTTGTACATACGTTTATATGAAGCCTTATATACTATACAATTACTATTATGTATTTGTTATGTGGATCTCTTCCTTCAAGTTGTATCTTTGTCTGCTAATTTGAACCATGTACATACAAACCCTGTGTGTATAATGCCTTTGTTCTCTCCTGAAATGCCAGCGAATTGCTTTCTGCATGAAGTCTCTGCACAATAGCAGATATCCAACCAAGAATCAAAATGAAAACCTGATGATTTTCTGGAGGGTTTGCCCTCCAGTGACAGAAAGGTGTCATGTACTGTTTGTTTTATTTAAAAATAACACTCTGAAACTGTGAAACGTGGAAGAAAAGGCAGAAGCAAGTCGGAGAAATCATTGGCTACTATATGCAGAAGATAGGTAACAAGAGTGCAAACACATTTTTTCTGTGTAATGGCTTTAGTGAGTCACAATTTCTTCCAATTATTCACTACTGAATAAATGACAGCTATAAAAAGTCTGTATTTGTTTTCAACAAAAAACCCAACAAAAACAAACAAAAGGCAAACGAACAAACAAAAGGACTCCCAAAACTCTAAACCAAACCAAAAAAGCCCTATGAGAGTTAAGCTCGAAAAAGTTCCTTGAAAAAAGAATTTCACACAACTTGCTTTTACTTTAGCTATCACCTTGCCAAAGATGTTAAATTTCCCAAGACTTAGTTAAGGTTCTGACACACTGTGTTATGCTAACAAAACAAAATGAGACACTTTGGAGTTTGCCTGTATTACATTATTCTTTAATATAAATGACATATAAGTTTTACAAATTAGAGAGATTGACCTTGGAGTATTGAGACACTGCAGAAGATTCTTTCCAGGTGATGTTTTTATTGAATATAGGTTTAGCTCTGTAGATTGAGAGTAGAAATGTGCAGGCTACCTTTGATGGGCTTGCTACTCACAGGTATGAAGAATTTCGATTTACAGAGGGCTCAAATTCATTCTAAATAGATACTTCTACAAATGATGTCCTAGTGATTTTCATAACTGCAGTTATTTCACTTCATGTATTTCTATACTTATGATTTTGCTTATAATCTAAATTCCACAAATTCATCAAATGGAGAAGTCTGCATATCTCTAGTTAACAATTAAAAACTTTGTTTATAAAACAAAAATAGTAAAGGGTGCTGACAAATGTACAATGAAGATCAAGTCAACAGTGAACTGCTTTTTAAAAATTTTTTTGCTTAGCTATATACATGGATTGATTATCAGTTACTAAACCCCTATACCATACTCTGCAAGGCAGTAAAGTCATTAAAACTGCTCTTGTGACTAGGATGAAAGGGACTTGAACTAGAGAAATTTAATCATTGAGCTCCAGATATAGATTACACATTTTTTACTGCAGACTACTGAATATTTTGTTCAATAAGGTGATGTTAGGCTAATTCAGAATAGCATTGCTCTAGAGGAATGGAAACCTTTAAAGAACTATGTGTACAATAAGAATTTATTTTATTTTTCAAAAAATAATGACATTAGCAATAACTTCATTTGCTTCTGCTAAATAGATACATTCAGAATTATCTTATAGTGGATATTTTTAACCTTCCAGGACTTGAAATAAATTTAAAGGAGATAACTTTCAACCTCTCAAGTCTCTAGATGATTTGAGAGTCTTTAGTCCTCTCTACTATTTGTGTGTGTGTGTGGCTATAAAAATAACCTCAAACACTATCTTCTTTTTTTTTTTTTAATATATCATAACTTGACAAATATTTACTCCGAATCTCATATACAGTGGAATCTGAAAACCTGTAGCATTCAGTAAACTGAAAAATGCCACAGAAAGCATGTTGGAAAAGAAGGCTGAAATAAGTCAGTTTAAAGCACAGTTGGCAATTATTTTTTGATGATATGCTTACTCTTTTACATCTGTAATGGTTCCTTTATTCTACATCAATGGATCATCTCCACTCTAAAATGAAGTTTCTGGTATTTGGCGTTGTTAGCAATGATTTTTTGAACAGGCCTATAACAACAGATACTTTATCTGAAACACAACCAAATCTCATCTTTAGACATCTATTTGTAATTTCCAATCTGTACTGCAGAGCGTTCATGGATACATCGGAAAGCAGAGGGCTGGATTTCCCAGTACTGCACAGGGTTGCTGAAGAGACTCACACCAGAATAAGTAGCCTTTTTGGTGTTGTAGCCAAGAGGGCAAAAGTCGTTGATACCAATGGAAGCAATTTTGTTGTTATGAAGATAGACCACCTGAAAAGTACAGAAGTACAGAAGTAAGAAATAGAGCTACTGTGGCAAATAAACAATTTGATATAATTTATCAAATGATAGTATTTGATATCATTTATTAAATGCTTGGTAGGAGTTTTGCAACATTATACCGAGTAACTACACCTTTTTTCCCCAAAAAACCACTTGATTTTGTTTACTTTTTGAAATATCTTCAGTACAATCACTTTGAAATTATTTCTGCAGAAAGCACAGAAGCTGTGCAAGGCAATCTGATAACATTACTGTCACTTGGTCATACTGTAACCAAAATAGGAGTTAAAGATGTGGAATTATTAATAAAGCACTGTGGCTCAGAAGCCCTCACTGTTTACAGAGAATGTATTTGGTTCTAATTGGTTTCTCTCCAGATCTAATGCTTTCACTCTCAGAAGTGCAACTGTACAGGACTCAAAGTAACCATTTATGATGATTTAAAATAGCTGCTAAATATTAGTTTGCTCCAGAGCCATCATTTCTGATTAATTTTCCCAAACTATTTAGGAACCTTCATTCTTTGGGAGCTGTCCTTCCTGTGAAATCTTAGTCCAGTTGAAGATGAAATTTTATTGCTTCCAAGAGGCCATATTTCTAGATATACAGCCTCAAGGACCCCAAAAATATTGCTGAAGTGGATTGTCTATTGTGTCTCTTTCCCCTCCTAAAGGCACAGCTTTGTGACGTAACAAAGGAAAGGTTCTTGGGAAAGGTTGTGAAATGTCACTGAGTAGAATTGAAAAAAAAGAAAACAGAAGAAATGTTCTTTGAAAGTATTTTTTGAGTAAAGAGGAAATCAAAGCACACAAATAATTTCATATTTGTTGTGGCCCCTGACACATAGAGACAGCAAATGCACACCTCCAGATCTATACACCTCCATAGCCACTTCCATACAAAATTCAGAATAAAAATCTTCCTGTCATATGAAATTTTTCCATGACAGTTCAAGAGTTTATGAAATTCTCAAGTTACCTTTTGCACAAATACTCCGTATGTTTCTATTCAAGACTGAATAAATACACAAATGACATTCTGAATCTTTCAACTGCTCTCTGAGGCAGTTTGATAAACTTTACCTGGATGTATTTGTGATCACCCAGACCACCAGGTACTCTGGCAAGTTCGTTGTTGTTCAGATGGAGCTCTCTCAGATGAGGTACATTGTTAAGAGAGCCATTCTCAACTGAAGAAATACTGTTGAAACTGAGACCCAATCTGGAAAAAAAATCAAAACAAAAACCAAGAACAAATCAAAACAAACCAACCAAACAAAAAAAAAAGGCATCAAAAAATGTGATAAACTTGCCCTCATAACCAATTCTACATTATTTTTGTGGAACATACCAGGTTAATTTTCAGAATTATGTGTGAGCTAAAGTCACCGTGGAAAACTAGTTTAAATAAATAAATAAGTATGACGTCTGATGTGAGCAATAATAATTATCATTATATTATTTAACTCGTGCTTATGGTACTGCATATTTTGATGAGCTACATCACTAATCCCAGAGTAAGTACATATTGGGTACCTCCATAGGCACCAGTCTTTAACAGCTGAAACACTGAATAAGTGTTTCCTGCATGACTTTGGGAGCACTGTCTGTAACTTTTTTTGTCAAACTACACAATCTGGAGTTCTCAGAACTGTTAAGGTTAAAATTCACCATGCCTTTCTAAGATACTTGAGTAGTTAAAGCCATATTACATACTGGAAACCAGAGTTCAGTCATACATAATGTTCTGTTTAGCAGGACGCAGAAGTGAAACCTATACATTTCTTCTAGGTTCCAATTCAGGGCTTTCATCACAAAATCATCCTTTCTGCTTTATGCATGCACGTACTGGGTTTACTAGCAAAATTTTTATTCAATTTGGAAAATCTGAGTTTATCTGTGCACTTATGTGTTAATAATATTTTAGTCTGCAATTACCAAACCACAAAAAAATTTTAAGAGATTCTCATAAGTTACAATGCTGCACTTTAGGATTTGTCATCATCAAGAGTATTGTAAGCAAAGCTCATCTCCTTTGCTCTATTTTTTTTCTTTAAACATTTCTTTTTAAATTTTGATGGAGGAAAAAGCTCTGAGATTTATCAATAGCTGAATCAATTAGAGAATTTGTAATCAGAAGCTTTGTGATAAAATAGTGTGCTCTGGATGAGTACTTTTAGAGAAAGACTTCCCAGATGTCAAATAATCTGTTATCCTTTGTAACTTGTGTCAGCTTCAGAAGTCAGGATCTGAATCTAGTACAAAATCACAGAGCTGAAAATTCTTGTTTGGTCTTTATGGCAGAGATGTTTCTGGAAAAATTTATGTCCAACAGTGTCAGTGTATTTTACAGTTTTCTTTTCAAAAATAAACAGTCAAAAAAAAAAAAAATACTTGGTTAACTAGTATTATATATGTATAATGCAAATAGTCTTATCATACTCATTCAAATGTTGCAATGCTTTTACATTATTAAATGACAGTAGAAACTTTAGTGTGATCTCCCACTGACATTTACAAGAACTTATTTCACTTAGAAATAAATTCACATTATCCCTTATATATGCTTGTTAGAAATTGGTAATGAAAAATTTTCATTTAAAAAGTATTGGAATAAACTTCCTTTTGAGTAAAGTATACCAAGATTTCGGAAAGCTTGGTTGATTTGATCCTACAGAGTAACTCGGTGTGAAGTTCTATAGAAAGCTAACAATGGACACTGCTAAAGGATACTCACAGTGAACGTATTTGAAAGGATTGTGAAAAAAAACCCCACATTTTGGCAGAGGGCTATAAATTCTTGTTTGGCACATATTTAAATATATGCTCACTACATATGCAGGTCTATAAGCAGGTGTGTCACACCTGGGGAGACCAGCATGAAAGAAACCACTCTGACTTTCATATTGGTCTGTTGAAGCAAGTAACCCCTTTGCACAGTCTTTTAGGGAAAGAATTAAACTGGAGGACTCTGTAGAGAAGTGGATCTAGCTCCTATAAATGATGAAATTATGTGTAATAACATCTCATCTAAATGTGCTACAAACATGTTCCCACTCGAGGCTATGCTTACAGATGAAATAAGTCAATATTTATGTGTAAAACAGAGTGTGTTTAAGTGTGTTAGGAAAGAATAAGGTCTTTATTATCCTTCTTTTTCCCAAGTAAAAAAAAGGGACAAATTTGAAAAATCACGTTTCCTTCATATATTGATATATTACTTCCTTTTATATTAGTGAATAAATAACATTTTTTCAGGGTTTGAGTTTACCTAGTTACAATGTTCTAAGTCATTGAAGAGCATCATAAAAACTTATCTAAAAATTGAAGAAAGTCTCAAATACTTTTTCACTTTGCTTTTTCTCCAACATCCCTGCTGGACCATTTCTACCTTTTCTTTTTCTTTCTTCTTAATGAAACTTCATGATGCTCAACATCATCATCATTATAAACTTAGAATCATAGAATCATTAAGGATGAAAAAGTCCTCTAAGACCACCAAGTCCAGATGGTAATGGAACACCACCATGTTCACCACTAAACCATGTCCCCAGGTGCCACATCCAAATGCTACTTGAACACTTCCAGAAATGGAGATTCCACCAATTCCCTGGGCAGTCTGTTTGAATGCCTGACCACCCTCTCAGTAAATAAATTTTTCCTAATATCTAATCTAAACCTTCATTTGCTTGATGCAATTTCCGTTGTATGGAGTTAGATCATTTCATTAAGCTTTAATAGGATGTAGAAATTACTAATAGCCTGTGTGTAATGTGTATAGCCCATTTTGAGCTAATTTCTGCATGTATTTAGCAAATTCATTGTTGGGTTTACATTCATGAGACTATTGTTTTTCCACTGAAGCACTCCATGAAGGTCTTTGAAAGACTTAAGTGCAATTTTACAAGGAAAAGAAACAAAAAGGACAAATTTTGACCATCTACCAGAACTCAAAACCTCAGAATGAGCAGTACACCTACACCAAGCTCTTGCATGGAGCATTTCATAGTTTAAAACACCTTATACTTCTGACCTTAAACACCTTATACTTCTGACCTTAAACAGACAGAAAAATGTCCTGGTTTATTTTTATATTGCTACTTGCTATGTAAACTTTATGTCTTATGATGAACTTTCAACAATATCGTCCATGTGATGCTGCCTGTAGTGTTTTCCAAGTGTGAATGTGAAAAAGCAGAGAAGCCACTTCATCTGCAGGACAACTCATACACTCTCAAGACTCCCACTACAATAAAGTAAATTTCTATCACACTTGTTCATTTAAATTTTGGGGAATTGTGGGATTTTAAAAATCACGGTGCTGGACCCTTTGCAGATTTGTCTTTCTTGAGAAACAAAGAAACCATGTTGAAAGCAGTTTCCCTTTGCATGTCCTTTTTCCCTCAGCTTCCAGAGCAAATTTTATGAGCAAGAAAACTGCATAAACCAAAGATGGACATACAATGAAAGAAAAAAGATATAATTAGAAAACAAAATTTAATTGCTCTCATTCAGTTGGCCAGCACATGCATCACCCACGACTGAGAACAGATGGAAAGTTTTATTAGAAAAAAGAGATGTGTTTGTTTTCTTAAGCCAGTACACAAATCCATAGAAGCTTTTCCCCTAAGTTATGTACTGTTCAATGATGAGGCTCATGAAGCCCAGACTGATGTTTTCTATTTGTGTGTGTGGCAAATATTATGTAAAAGGAAGAAATTAATACTTACTTTGCCAAGTTGGTTAGTCCAGACAGACTTTCAGCATCAATTTTGCTGATTTTGTTGCCATCGAGGTGAAGTTCAGTAAGGGATGGGGGAAGGCCTGAAAGTGAGAACACCGTCAAATTACTTTTAATTATACAGTAATCCCTGAGCTCTTTGCAGCTCAAATTTCGTGGCTTCAAAACTTTGTGGTTTTTATTCCTGCACAGATACCATAGGTTTGCCTTGATTCTTCATTATGTTTTTCCATGTCATGTGAGCATGGGATGGCTGCGTGTGTGCAGTCCATGTTTCTGCTGCACTAGGGGATGGGACCAGCTTGCCCCATGGGACAGAAATGGCACACCTAGCAGGGTGGGGGGTGGCACCTCTTGCTCACTCAGAGACCACTCAGAGTTGCTCCCTTGTGGATGTTGGAAATACTGCATGGCCGGAAAGGTTTATAACATGGTGTCAATGGTTTTTTACAGCTGCTGGCTCCAAGGCCATGCCAGGACCCTCTCCGCCGGCAATACCACAGCAGTGGCCACCCATGAGGACCTGGGCCTGCCTCCCTCTACCGGCAGTGCTGCAGCTGCAGCGAAAGTTGGGGCTTCTGTCTGCCAGCAGCGCAGCCACAGCAGAACCCATGGACTCCTCAGGACTCCTCGACAGCAGGGAGGGGCAGAGAAGACACCCTTTGTTTCCCTGCCCCATTACATGGTGTGGGGAAGGGCTGGAAACTCCCCCTGGCACTCTGGGGCTGAGGATGGGGGTGATAGGCGTGGCTTATTTGCATATGTATGATCTGCTTCTCTTCATGGATTTCAGCTATTGCAGGACTTTCCCAGTCCTGGACCCCTGTGAAACTTGAGGGATTACTGTACTGGATTATCATGTTTTTAAAAAGGACTTGCATTACACCGAGGCCCTTTTACAGCTAAGAAAAGACTTTCACTAAACATGCCCCAAAACAATTCACTGAAGAAAGGAAAGGGAACTTGAACAATCAGGGAAACTGAAAACAGCTAATAACAATTTATTTATCATGAAATAAGACCAAGCTCCTAAGGTCACAACAAAAGAGATAATTCTTGAAAAATACCTATGAAATTCTTTTCATACATGAATTCTAGCCTTCATGATAGTGTAAGAGCAAAATTTTCAATTTTAGCCGAACTAGCCACATACATAAATGTGCAAACATTTCATACCTAGATATTTAACAAGTAACAGCAGTAGAAAATGCAATTCTAAGGGTGAATTAAAATGTTTTTAATGGTATTTTAGTTAGAGTGCATGCCTGCTTACAGATTCTGTTTATTAGGGGAAAAAAAAAAAAGGAAACATATTTTACCTGTCTAAGGTCCCTCAAAGGAACACCCAAAACACAAAATGTGGGAATAAAAAAATAAAAACTAGTATGAATCTTGTTCTTGTTTAGTTGCAATTTGTAATTAAGTACTTTTAAAATAGCAAAGGTTTCTATTTTGTAGAGGCACTGTATTTTTTACTTCAAACCCCCAGACTTATGGAGGGCTGATTTAATGTTTGTAGAATTTCATTGAATTCTACATAAGTTTATATCTATGTAATGTTGATTAGGCTCAACAACTGAGCCTGGAGATTGAAAATATTTTTCCACTTTATATTTCAGCTATGAGAAAGAAAAGCAAAATAACATAAAATGGCTTATTTTCACGGTGCACCTCTTGTAGAGCTTCTCACAAGAGAAAGCTAAAATTTTTCAAACTAGTAAAGGGCAACTGGTCAAAAATATAATCATGTAATGAATACTCAAAGAACTGACCCAAAGTTTTCCATAACATTTTTTTCCTAACTGACTAGAAGTCATTTTATTATACCTTTTACCTCTGCAAATTTCTGGAATATTAATTGAATTTCTTACCTTTTGGGATACTAGTAATATTGGTGTCCGCAATACGGATGTAGGAGAGCCTCTTCATCCCCTGAAAAGCTCCATTTTCAATGCCTGAACTCTTGATTGGATTGGTGCCTAGTTCTGTCAACAAAACACGGTCATGAGCTATGCAGCAGTGTAGGTACCTGTATTCTTCTGGTTAAAACTAATTTGGAGGTACAACTTATTGGAGCATTTGTGATTCTGATTTCTTCGCTTTCTACATAAAACAACTGAACTAAAAACATCTTGAAAAAACACTACCTTGGTTTTGTTTAATTTCTCATGCTCATACCTAAGACAATCACTTGATTCAGTCCATTAAAGACAGCTTTCCTCAGCTTGGAGATCTCATTCTCATGAGCCCGTATCTCCTGAAGAGACTTTGGCATGTTTTCTGGGAGTTCCTTCAGGTTGTTCTTGGACAGGTAAAGTCTTTCCAGTTTCTTCAGAGGAGCAAAAGCTAATGGGCTTATTTTGCTGATTTTGTTGTTAACAAGGATCAATGCCTGTGGAGCAATAATGAAGATCTCAGATGATCACAAGGAAATTACTTTAGTAATGAAACATTTAAAAACTATTATTGTCTAGTGCCTTTTGATGTTTTCTGATGGCCAGTTTAGTGAGCTGAAGAAAATGTAATGCAGTAATGAAAGCTGTGATGAAAAAGAGAGTAACAATAAACTAATATTATTATTTTTGCTCGTTTAATGCAGTAATGAAAGCTGTGATGAAAAAGAGAGTAACAATANTAAAAACTATTATTTTCTAGTGCCTTTTGATGTTTTCTGATGGCCAGTTTAGTGAGCTGAAGAAAATGTAATGCAGTAATGAAAGCTGTGATGAAAAAGAGAGTAACAATAAACTAATATTATTATTTTTGCTCGTTTGTGTGGTTTTGTCTGATTTTGTTTATCCTGAGGGTATTTTACCCATCACCACATAACCATTCTAATCAGTTTCTCCTGAACAGGAAATTCTATGTCTCAATACCATGAAGGCACAGACCAGATTAATAAAAACATACACAACATCACCTCCTTCCTGCTAGTGTTATAAGACTTCACTTACTAGATTTCTGTCTGATAACAACCTCATTTTCTGAAGAAATACATAAGCTTTTATTTTTGTAAGTCAAACTTTGTATGGAAGGGGAAAAATCTGAAGCAACACAGAATCACAGAATATTCTGAGTTGGAAGGGACCCACAAGGATCATCCAGTCCAACTCCCAAGTGAATGCCCATATAGGGATTGAATCCACAACCCTGGTGCCATGAACACCATGTTTGTTTTTTTGTCTATTTTGTAACCTAACTCCCTATCCCATCATCCCATTTTCTAGATCATGTCAATGAGTTCCTCATCCAGTCTTTTCTTAAACACCTCCAGGGATGGCAATTCCACCACCTCCCTGGGCAGACCATTCCACTGTGGGATCACTCTCTCTGTGAAAAAGCTCTTCCTAACATCTAGTGTAAACCTAAGTCCTGCAGTTAGGGATCACGGACCAGACTCACTTTGCTTTCCACGTAGGTGCCTAATTTAGTTCTCACAGCGGTGATATCTAGACACAGAATTATTCTAAGCAAATTAGTTCTCTATACAGCCAGGAGACAAGAGCTTCATTTAAAGGTCTTTCATCTGTAATAGTGGGTCTTCACATGCCTCTGAAACTATACATTACTGCTGAGTCTCTTATTGGTTAATCAACCACGACAAAAAAAGGGAGAAGAAAGTTCCATTACTATCAGAACATAACACAGATAATGGGAAATATTTCAGATATGATACATAATTGAATGACTTATCATTCCATCTGTTTGGTATCTACTTAATAGACTTACAGCGCTGCATGTTTTTGCAGTGAATTAGGTAGAATGGGGCATAGAAATATATTTAATATCTACTTACATTTATTAATAGAGAATAGATATAGAGCATCTTTTTTCTCTACCTCCATTATGCTAGTTTCAGAAACAGAAGACAAAAGTTGCCAACTATATTGCATTTAACATTCAGAGCATTTTAATATAGTTTCAATATTTTCAGAATTACACTTTAGTCTGGTTTTTTTTGGAGGAAAATGTAGTATTTAACTAATTCCACAATGAGTTAAGTATTAAAACAGTGACAAAGTTATCAGCATCTGTGACAACATC
>WEKX01008946.1:285656-309476 GCA_013390025.1 Pitta sordida | reverse complement strand
CTCTTGACATTTTCTCCTGGCCGTGGCATTGAGTGGAGTGAGATGAGTGATGAGGCGATCAATAATAACTGAGGAGCGGCTAAAAGAAAAAAAAAACCAAAAAACTGGGAGAGAGGAAGAAAGGAGTTTTGAAAAGCTGCGTAAAAGAATAGAATAACACGTAATATAAAATTATTGTGTGAATAATAAAGATGATAATAATCCTTGCATCATAATTAATGCAGCAAAAGTCCCTGGGTACAGTTTGGTTTTATGACACTTGTAGTTAGGAAAGGCAAAGCAAATGTTTTGAGACATCCAGATGAAAAAAAAAAAAACCCAATCAAACAAAAAAATAACAAAATCACAAAAAAAAAAAAATCACAAAAATCTTTAAAAAATCGCAGAAAAGGGCAGAGCAGAACTCTAACTTTGCCCAGTGTTTTCCAGGGAGCCAAGAAACACATCAGCTGGAGAAAATGCCCAAGAATATCCCCTAAGGAGAGAGGGAACGAGTAGCCATGGATATCTGCGGCTGCTGAGGTGGAGCTGTGTGTGAACACGCTGAGTCAGGAAGAAAACTGGTGCCCCGAGAGGGAAGATCAAGCAAGAACGCAAAAACCTGTTGCTGTACTTGGGGATTCTAGAGGGATTGTGGCTCGAGGACTCTGCAAAGACTCCTGACTTCGTTTCATTAGTGAAATGACCAAGTGTTCACATTTTGACAAGGGAAGATGTATCAACAGGCACGTCCCTGTGGGCCCACACGCGGACACTGTCTTGCTCTAATCTCTGTGTGCCATCCCCTCACCTTTGCTTAACCTTCTTTGCACGGTGGACATGGCTTGAGCACCACAGGCACTGCCCTCCTGACCTGTGATGCCAGTCCATGTTTTCTGGGACATCATCCTTGTGTCAGGATCCAGGTCTGCTATGTGTGGAGCATAGTGGTGGGACCCCACACAAAATGCTTTAGTGACTGTTGTAAAGAGAGTAAGCAGTTGGAGTGCTCTAACATTCTCTTCACCTGCGTGGCTTCCCATATGCCCTAATACCACTTACTAAGAAGTAAATAATCTGGAAGCCAACCAGCAATTATACAGAAATGGAACATGCCCATGTCCTCTCCTCACTCCCACACAAGGCCATTAGTTGACAAGGAAGAATTACCCAATTTTAGGATATTTGGGTCAAAGAAACTGGTACAGCTCAAGCCTTTTTTACTTCCTGTAGGTGAGGTGGGTTATCATTTTACAGGGATTGGTGCTAATCCAATGGAATTTAGCTAAGAAGGAAGGGAGGACAAGAAGTTTAATACATATCTCATTGTCTTGGCCTCAAGAATTACTGAATCTGAGCGTTAGTTGGTTGCCCCTGAGATGCTGTTGTAGTTTTCTTAATTAAAATTACTCAGTCCCCTCCTGAGGGAAATAAACAGGACATTGATATCAGTACCACCCTGATAAATAAAACTTTATCAGCATTGAACATAAACTCTGTCAAGATCTTTGCCTGATCCAATGAGGGGAGTTAGGGCTTTTCGGGCTTCTTTCTTCGTATGTAAACGTTGTCCAGCTCAGTTTGGAACATTTCTTCACTGTGAGACCTCCTAATCTACTCAAGGATACCCACACCACTGGTCAGTGTGCTGCAGTCTTCCCCTTACAGGATGGCATGCTTTTGATCCTTATCCACATCCAGGAATAGGTTTTCTCCTACTACACCAAGCTGAATTCTGAGTTCTTTCTGAGGCCAAAAGCTGCAAGATATGGACCATATAGTACCTCAGAAGAATGGGAGGGCTTGGTTTCTTCCCAGGCGGGGAGTAACAATGGTTCCTCAGGACTTCCACTGCTCCCTAATGAATTGGGCTGCATGTAAGGTTTTGACCCAGCAGCCACCATTGTCTCCACGGGCTTCAAACACAGGGACTTTGATGAATAATCCCCCTGTGGCAGCCTAGTCCTCCTACCGGACATGCCAGGCACGGACCAGCAACTGGACTACGAAGGAGTTCACATTGCTACCCTCTTAACCCAGTGTGCTGTACAGCGCCATTTCCAGGATTTTCTATTGTATTACCCTACGCCAACTGCCTAGAGAAAGAGGGCTAGTTCCTAAATTTAAGGCTGTCCATCTGGCAGCATTATCAATTTTAAGATTAGTTGGAAAGTGACTGATAAAATTACCTAATGATTCCATAAATGATGTGTTGCAGGAGAACATTTTGTTTCTGCTTATGCTTTTGAGGAGAATAGTTTGTCTTCAAATTAGGGTTTTTGTTGCGGGGTTTTTTGTTGATTTTCTTAGGCTTCCAGGCATTGTTCATGACTCACACAATTCCTTCTCGGCTCAGCTTCCGGTCCACACATGTGGAAGGACCCATCTAAAATCTGTTTACTTATTGTAAGTGCTCTGTGTTCGAAAGGGAGAAATCACTCTGGATCTCTGTCATAACAGCTTCATACCACTTCAGAAATGGGTGACAGGGCTGCTTGTCACCTATTCAGAGGGAAAATGTACTGAGTGCTGCTGAACTCTCCTAAGCCAGCTGAGCACTGTGGGAAGAACAGGACTTTGGCTGGGAGTTTTGCTACTACTCAGCACGTTTGCTGAGTAAATAAAGTCACTGCTTTCTCCCTTTGAATTCCTGCCAGGTTTGCAAGCGGAGAGATCACCACAGAGGGCTCTTCGTCACTCCGTGCCTTTCCATTTGGAAAAGGTGAAACCCTCCATATAAGCCACTGATGCAGTCAAATATTACAGAGCACACTGCCTCCTTTTAACACCTAACTTTTCCCCCTTCTGTGCAGTCATCAGACCTGTCTTCTTTTAATGAGGGCTTGTGGGACTCTGGCAAACATGACTCCATCTGTCTGTTCCACTTCAAGGCTGTCAGCATTCATTTTAGGCTGCATTTCTTGCAGGCAGTGTCTCTTTCTCTGGTAGCTGTCCTTACAAGATTTCTTCAAATTAGATCCAGTCAGCAACACCAAAGCCAACAAAAGCATTCACTGTCCAGTTGCCTACATAAACAAGTTTGTTCCCTGTAACGAAAAATAAAATAAATGAAAAGCTAATATTACTGTTCACATTGCTCCGTGTGAAATTCACAGTTATGTTATGTCCTGATTCAGGAAAGCAGCTTTATCAAGGAAAGGACTTAGATACATCTTTGCAGCAAGTTAAAAGGCCTTCTTTGAAGAGACAAGTTAAGCATGTGCTTATATGCTTGTATTTGTGATCTGTGAAGAAAGACTATAGCTGTAATTGGCATTAAGATACGAAATGAAGGACACCTTGCTCTATAAATAAATTTCTTCTTCTACCTGGTTACCATGTCTGTGAATTCTAGGCTCTCGGGAATTGGCAGAACTCCAGACAAGTTGCAGGGGCCAGTATATCATCTGCTATACTTCTTCCAGGGAAAACAAAGCAGATTAAAAAAAAAAAAAAAGAAGTTTTTTACAATGTACCTTTCTTATGTCCAGTTTTGATCTTTGCTTTCTAGGTTAGTTATTTTGCTTTCTTACTTTCAAGCCATTCATTTGATCCAATGGCACTCAGCAGCCTGTTAATGCTTCAGGACTTCTGACACAATTAACTGCACAGCCAATCTATAACTGTTTCTAATGAACAAGCATGCTTTTTTCCAGTGGACTAAAGAACGTTTCCTGGCTGCTTTGATTATCACTTTATCTGCTTATGATACAATTAGTATTTTCTTAAAATCCACAAGTAGGCAGGTAAAATATTTGCTCTAATTAATGGTGAAGTTAGTAATAATAATAAGGTATTAGAGCTAATGTCTTATTTGGCCAGTGCTCAAATGAATCCTACTACATAAAAGAATCACCACCATATTAATCATTAAAGGAAAAAAAATTCAGGGAAACTTGTGGTGTTGCTCACTTTTGCACCCAGTGTGGCTCTCTGCTGGAAAGATAGCAACAATGATTCAACAGGAATGGGAAAATTCTGTACATATGGAATTCTGGAACGAAAAAAGTCTTTGCAGCTGATTGGTTAGCAACATTTTTAATTGTTACTGAAATTAATTATCCTTCATGTGACATTTCTAATAAATCATACTGTTAAATTCAGCCTTTTATTATCTTTACAAAGAACATGGGATCACTACCTCTAATCCAAGCCAGTTCTTCTGGAGATGTGGCAATGAGTGGCAATGAATCAATGGGTAATTGCCAAGGACAGACACTGGGAGAAATATGTGCTATTAGATGCCCGTTCCACCTACCTACAGTATCAGGCCCTGTCAGAGAACATATAATACTTTCTGGCATTCAAGTTGGTTAACTGGGGGCAGAGATTCCCACTGTCACCATAGAATGCTGGATTTCATTGGTGCAGGATCTCCAAAGGTCTCTCATTGGAAGAAAGATCACTCAGGTCCTTCAAGGTAAGCCCCTACAAGAATATGTAATATGTACTGTAGGAAGTCATAAACATGCATGTTCTGGCATTGGAAAAGTCAGTTCAAAACTAATTCAACAAGTGCTGAGTTTGAATCATGCGAGGCTGCAGAGGACCTCTGTGTAATACTGACAAAGAGGAAATACCCTATGGTGGCACATTTTGCCCTGAGAAATGGGGCTACGCTTGTACACCTCTGTGTCTCCTGGGAGCTCAGTGACATAAAGTGAACACTGTGCAAAAACTCAACTTCAGCTCCAGGGACTGAACTAGGCAATCTAAGAACATGCTATGAGAACGGTGTTGCCCCAGAAGAAGAAGATCCCCAGCCAAACTGGAAGGGAAGCAGTCATGCTACCTGTGTATATACAGAGCTTACAGGGTGGTTCCTGGAACAGCCATGAGCACAGGATACAGTACATCCTATAATTTCTACTCTGCAAGACAGGCCTGCCTGCAACATGGCAAAGAGCCTGGTGGCACAGGACACACAAGGCATGCTCAGGCACGAGGGCCCCTGTTCAATACACTTTGACAAGCTCTCACTCTGACCTGCACCAACAGGTCTGATCTGCAGGGCAGCCTCAGGCTCACCCTGCACTCCCAACCCAGGTACTCCTGCTGTTTCCAGCCAGCTCATCTACCATCACTGCTGCTCTTGCTGCCACAGCACACATCAGGCAAGAGCTCCATCCTTGTCTCTTGATACGAAGTCTTTTTTATGTAAAGTCTTTCAAGTAGCTGAACAATAGATCATTCATCATTTTACCATCTGTATTAGATAATAACTGTATCAGCTCAAGATGGATGAATTTCCCTTTATTGCACAATAAATGCTGATGTTTTGACTTGCAATGTGCAATGATCCTGACTCTGAGACCTGCTGGACGCTGCATCTTTTCCCCAGACACCAAATGAGGCCTTCACATAAAGATGGAGACATGAAGGCCGCTTTTTAAGGATCAATTATATTTGATGTTTGTCAAACCATATCCCAAGGCAGCAAGCATAGACATATTAACTTTATGTTCTGTAACTACAGCTATTCATTTTTCAGAACTGCCTTCCACAAAGGCGATTTTGTGGTCAGCTTAAGCTGGTCCAAATAAACACTGGTGCCAAAAAGGGCGACCACAACCCCTTTCCAGAAATTACATCCTTGTTCCCAACCAGAACTCAGATTTAGAAATTAGGGCATGTGATGCCAGGAGGGACATCAGCTTTGCCTGACAGTGCAACCAAAACCAAGGTCTTTTTCTTCATCATTACTTTCCAGCCAATTCAGCAAGTTAATCCTATTTAGCTAGGGCTGCAGGATTGCTAGAGCTGACACATAGGACCATGTGACTGGGGCAGGAAGAAGTGTGTGACCTTATACCAACAACAGCTGATGCTGGTCATGAAACCACAGCCTCAACTGGACAATAAGTGAGGGATACACAAACATCTTCAGATCACAAGCCTCCCTTTAGAGTCAGCAGAGATCTAATCAGATTTGTCGGTAGGGTTTGCAATGTGGTTTATCTCCTCCTACAGTGGTATGTACTTGATTAGATGAATCCCATCCTTAGAGTGCGCATTTCTGTTGTGGATTATAAAGAAAGTCTGGTGTGAATTGCTTGGAGATTAGGTCAATGGCTAATAAAGTGACTCCTGCCCCCAAGTGTTAGTTCTGCCCACTATTCATACATTGAAATATGAGCTAAGTGAGCTTTTTAATGTCACAAACTGAAGAATGTCAGAAAGAAGAGTAGAATCCTGTGGCCTGTCCTGCTAATAGTATTGGTATAATGCTTATACCAATATATTACAAATATGATGTTCAAAGCTGTGTCTCCAAGCTAAAATTCACAAGCGTAGACGAAGTGTTATGATTTCATCAGTCCCGGGCAGTCAACAGTTCCCTCAGAAGCAAACATAAAGGGTGGCTGCTTTTGGAAAGCAGGTCATTTACATAGGTCATTAAGCATGAAGGAGCCTCACTTGGGGCATGAATTTTCAAAACACCTTCATCTAAATCTTACAAGCTAATTCTATACAGTTCATTTTGAATGGCTATTTGCACAGCAAAATAGCAACTGTGAACATTGCTTCTTGAAAGCTTTATTTGTGTTGTCCTGCATTATATCTAGTGAGACATTTCTGTCTTAATGTTTGGGGAAACAAGAGTTCATATCAGCATGGGTGGATGTGATTAAATAATGTGTTACAGTAGCTGCAGAGCCAATGGAGGGAATGCAATTTGATTGCTGCTAAGATGACAAAGCAATTGTAAGACAGAGCAGTTACCATGGCTGTCCCAGGAAGGACTTGTCAGTCAAGTTTCCAAGTAATCTGTTTGTGAAATACATGCTCCTTCTCCTTTATTGACTATCAATGTATATTATCTGGTTAGTTTACTGTGGGGATAAAGGTCTTTTTTCCTGTCATTTGTCAAGCTCTTGTGCAAAAAGCTGCAGTTAAACTGTGTGTAACCTTAGGATCCTGAACAGTGCCAACTAAAGTTCTAGGAATATGCTTAATCAGGTTTTTATAGCCACATATAATAGACATACTTTGTGCCTTTGCCAATTAGATAAACCAGAACCTATTTATTTCTTGGAAATGTCCCTATAGAATGATATTGTGTTGTAAAAAGGGGAATATATAAATAAGGAAAACGTGTGCTTATTTGATGAGCAACGTCAGAGCACACCGGTGTTGTTAATGCAGTAGTATGTGCATTTTATATTGTTTTAGTGGTATAAAGTCACCACGTGCACTATCAAAATACATATAGACTCTAACTATTAAACATCAATTAATTAACAGATCTTTTTCAAACTGGCCTTCAGAGCTTCTGTGTTGTTTATAAGCATATAAAAAAACCTTTGTATCTAATCCTAAGTGGGAAAAATGTTTCCCACATGATATTTTGGACTCATGGAGACTCAGTCGCACCCTATAAGCACACAGAAAGGTAGCCAACAGTGTCGGTGTGTTCTCACTTCCTCAAGGAGTTGTAATTGACTGGGCTGACACAGTCCTCCATGGGCGATAACCATACTAGTGGATTGTCCTCTAGGACACTCTGCGTGGGTGAACAAGGATTTGGGTGTGCACACATGCGGCCCCTCCTGAAATCTTCTATGATGACATGTAGACAGCGTGTAGGCTGGGAAGTGTTACAGGGGCGAGAGGAGGAGCTGTTTGATCTCTGTCATTATAGTTTGACATAGCCACATGTGATGGATAACTGGTATTGACTCTGGCCTGACCTAGCAGTGGGGGCAGCAGCAGAAGTCTGGCAGTGCTACATGGGCCAGCACTTCCTACCAGGGTGTGTAGCATGAGTGACCCTTCCCTTTACTGAGGTGATTCATCCTAGCCCCACATGCCAGAGCATATTCCTGACCTCCTTAGCCCTCCCTGGCCTCCTCAGTCTCTCTCTGAGCTGCTCTAACTGTGTCACACAGCCTGTTTGTGCTAGTGGGGAGGGCGATGTGCTCCTAGCCCATGAACATTGCTCTCTGGTAGCCAAGCTCAGTGTTTAGCCTGCCCGTGGCAGGGAGCAACCAGCTACAGGAGCTCAGTGCTAGCAGTACTGTCTGACTGACATGCCCCAGTGTAAGCCCAGACTTGGGGGCAGCTCAGCTTTATGTTTCTGTATTATCTGCTCCACCCAGCAAGGGAGCTCTGGGCCAGTGGGATAACATGGGTGACTGGAGACCCTCCCACCTGCAGCGCGGCAACCAGCTCCTCATACTCACTCCTGCACAGGTGTTTATCTGGGAGAGATGGAGCCTTTTGAGGGGAATTGTCACCTTCTTTTCAAGACTGCTTGCGCAGCATCTGGGTGTGCCTGAGTGCAGGGATCT
This sequence comes from Pitta sordida, assembly GCA_013390025.1. NCBI lineage: Eukaryota > Metazoa > Chordata > Aves > Passeriformes > Pittidae > Pitta > Pitta sordida. Next base: position 301,206 of record WEKX01008946.1, on the reverse strand, counting down.
ACAAAGTCTGCTCTCTGCCTGCTGAAGCCACCAAAGTGGCAAACCAGCTAATAATTAAACCCACTTTTTCAGTTTTAGTGCTGGAGAAATGCTTCCGTGGCAAAACACTGAGGAGAGTACAATACTCCTTTCACATCAAAAGAATATGCAGATACCCAAGGTAAATAATGGCCTGCATTTAGCACGCTAATTTCTGTGCTGTTATCTGCTTGTCCTGATGGTTTCAGGGAACTGAGCTCTTCAGCCCTCTAAACAGTTCTCAGTACAGCAGTCAAACAAACAATATTGTTATCCTATTTTATTTGTTCCACATTAAAAAAAAAGTGACTGAAAAATATATAGGAAAAAGCAAGTAATAGGCAAAGTCAGATTTCGTTATTTCTACTAATTCCAAAGTTCTTGCTTCCTTCTGCCTGTCTCAATTGTTGGGCAGTAGTGGTGTTTTCTACAAGTTTCTCTTCAGTTAAAATTATTTGTTTATAAGACGTATGATTTGTACTAAACATAAGGGTATCACTTTGTAGAAACATTCTTCTTCAGGAAGTAATAAAACACTTGCTCAGTTTAAAGTCTGTCCTCAAGTGTTTTGCTGGATGGGTGTTATCCTCATGTGGCTTTATCCCACTGAATCATCCTCAGGGAGAGTAGAAATGAGGGATGGTGGAGAAAGAGATTTGGAAACAAATAAACACTCTAAATCAAAGAGACAGAACTTTGTGTGCAACCCAGGCCACAAGAGCATCAATGCCTCCCACAGGGCCAGGATTCTTCCTGCATTTACAATCCAAGGCCAAAACCTAACAATCTTGCCCTAGCTTTCCATACCACAGACAGTTTCCTTGGTTTTTGCAAACCTCAGTGTCTGACGTGTAGCAAATGTCTCCCAGAGCTGCAGAGCCCCCACAGTATCATTATTCAGATGTCACTCATGCCTGAAACTTAAAGGACTTATCAATGGGGTGGTAAAGGAAACACATTTATCGTCAGCTTTTAGTAGGATATATAGTATTCTGTGGAAAATGACAGGTTTCTTTGGGAGTCCCCTGTCCCTTGCAGATGCTTTAAGGGAGATTAAAGAAAATTTACAGAAAATATCAAGGGCAGGTTCTCAGATTACTGCTCACATGTTGATCATTAGAAGCTATAACACTGATATAACTTTAAGCCCTGACTCAGGGGTTCTCACATCAGAGACTCCTGCCTAAGTTGTGCGCTGACTTCTTGGAATCTAGCCAGCAGTGATGGAAAGGTTTTGGGTCATGGAGAAGCTGTCTCATTCCTCAGTATCTCAGCCCTGCTATCCCCCTGCTATCCCCTGGCTGCCAGGCCTTGTCTTCTGGCAAGAGCAGCCCTAATCACTCAGGTCTACCCACTGGAAATGTTTCAGAAGTGGATAAATGAAACATTAATGAAGATCAAGATAAAATACAAAGAGATGATCCTAATAAACAGCTCAAGGGGTCATGGACCTTTTATTACTAAACCCAAGTTTTGAAAAAAGTTTCTCCATAACTCACAGAGGAAGTACTGTGAAATGGGTACTAAATTAGAATTCCCAGTTATAACACGTCTTGCAAAAGCAATTACATGGAAATCCTTTTCTTCCAATGATGTTGAATTAGGGTTAATGTTTCTACCATCCCAGAAAAATTACAATGAAACCCTAAGTGCCTGTAAATAATCTACTGTTGTTTTAACATCTTCTCTCCCTCCTGTACCAAAAGACAATTAGGTTGGATAACATTTTTAAAAAGAAAATTATATCAAATATTATCCTTTGACACCTCCTCAGGAATCTGCATAGAATTAGCTAAACTTGTCATTCCTCTTTTTTTTGAAGAAGTAACCACTTCCTAAAACAGATATGCAAGAGTGGCACTAATCTGAGCAACCTACGTAAGAAAGCAGAGCAATGAGTGCATGTAGAAACAATTTCACCCAGTTAATTCAATGTGAACTTCCTCTGGTCTGTTACTGGACTTAATTTAAGTAATAAAATTAAAAAGGGTAGATGTTGCCACAGAAGCATCCCCAGTTTAGCTAGTGGCCTGCTTTGATGTGTTGTGAAGGACCCAATATCTGTGCAAAGGCAATATATCTGCATGGGGGTTTTCCTACTAACTGCATACCAAAACCCTGACTACCAGGTAATACAAATCCGAAACATGATTTTCCTTGGAATAACTCACGGGTTGAGAACTGTCTCGTGTGTGCATTTATTTCATGCATTATTATATTTTGTATTTTGAATACTAATTCTTCAGTGTTGGTTTACTAAAAAGCAGAATAGAAGACGATTCCATGTTTGCCTACACTGAAAGCTGTTGTTACTATTGCCACCAGGACTCAAGGACCTGGAGACTCAGAGGTGGCATCTCCCAATTTTACTAAGAAGCTTGTTCATCTTCTATATTTATGACTGATTTTCTCTAAGCATTTTGTCTGCCCAGCTGGCCAGCACTTTCATACTGTTTAAATGCTGTAGCCACATGGAATAGCCTGTTCAGCTGGCTGCAGAGGGGGACACTTGACCAGGGTAATCATTAAACAAATTATTTTAGTAACTCACCACTGTTTTCCAGTAAATTCCATTCTCTGTCTGTCTGAAGTAGAAGACCAAATGGTTACACCACTGTCACCAAAACTCTGCCCAAATGCAGACCAGTAGAGCTCCCAAGTGCTGTCTCTGAGCACCTTGCTGTGACAAGCCTGTTACAGAAGGTAACCTAAGGTCTATGACAGGATCTTGATTGAGGTCACAAAAGATGCCTGAAAATCAGGAAACTGGTCCATAATTTTCAAAGATGATGCAATTTCCCCTCTAGACTATCCTTGAGCTACACTACGTTCTTATGGATATAAAATTTCTGTAATTTCAGAGGTGCTCACAACTAATCATATTATTAAAATTCCTTACATCTATATTAAATGTTAATTAATTTATGTCACAACATTCCACAGTGTACACCATTATCATTATCTTGTAAGGCTTAAGCTGTACCATATCCATGTGTACAAGCTTACCTTCCAAGAGATAAGTATACCCATCAGCATGATGGCAATATTTTGCAAGCACTCTATAGGCAATCGCTTTCCCCATACATATTCTATTTATGAGTGTTCTATTTCCTGAATATGTTTGCAAATTGCACCCTGAATGTGATTCCAATCCTACACACATCCTATTTGAAAAACGACTATGTCCTTGCAGAAAAATGTCAATTTCAGGATTCCAAGGCAAAAATCCTGAGAGAAAACAAAACCATCTCCAGGATGCCTTTCCTTGTTTGACATATACTAGTAGGAAGTTCTTATTTCAACAACCTCAAGAAACATTATATTTGTATTAGGGTGATACAGTTATACCTCCTCCATGGGGAGGAAAGGGACAGGCCAAAGGCCTCGCAAAAAATTAATCTCGCAAAGAAGTGCAGGTCGTTAATATGCATGCAGGCCACGCCCATTGCCCCACCCCCCGGAACTCCGGAGCTCTGCGGACAATTCTCTGCTCCTTCCCGTAGTCTGTCTCGGCACAGGCGAGCAAAGGGAACCGTTTCTGAGCGGCTGCTGTGACCGCAGCCCAAACCCCTCACCGCTCCCCCCACAGCCCCCCGATCCGACCCCAGTGCTAACACCAACCCCGGGGGACTCGCGCCAGCCCGCGCATGCTTGTCCCGTCTCAGCGGCGGGTAAGGGGCTCTGTTCAGCATTCTTGGAGCCTGGAAAAACCTTAACTTTGCAACACTGCAACACCCCGTGCACTTATGGCGAGGGGGAGGCATTGGTATGGGAGTTTCTTTCCCTTTAACATCCACCAGTCCCAGCAGAGGCAGCGCTGCCCGGAATTTGACTGGGCTTTGAGTAACAAGGAATGGCATGTCTTGTGGTGGTGCTGCGCTGGGTCTCAGCGGAGCGCACAGCACCGGGGCAGGGACCGAGTCAGGGCTCTAAACGCCACTGCGAGCTGCAGTAAATTGCGCGTGCCGGGGGAGCCCGCTGCGTGCGCACGCCGGAGCCGCCCACCATCAGCACGTGTCGGAGCTGCCCGCCGCCATGGGACTGCCGCCCTCCCAGCACACAGCTTGCCTCACTTTCGTGAGGCAGGCTCCCCGTTCAGGGACCGGGGGCACGGTGCTGCCATTGCGAGCCCCCCTCCCCGCAGGACAGGGTGACTCCCGCCCCACAGGCACTGCGGCACCGCCCCTCGGCAGAGCAGAGTCAAACTGCGCATGCGTCAGACAGCTGGGCTCGCGGACCGCTAAATCGTATTTGTGAAAAAATTGCTTTGCAAATGGGCGAGGTCGTGAAGGAGAAGTCGCCATACAGAGAGGATTCACTGTAATACTTCAAGAAAACATTGTAACACAGTTAAATAGCTTGATGCTACAGTTGTAACTAATGCTGTTCTCAATTATTCCGGCTATTGTGATTGATACAGTTTGCACTCTCTGTAGCATTTTGTATTCATAATAGTGGAATTGTTAACTAGGGCTTGGGTTCAAACATTTCATGAAACTTGCATAAATGTTGCAAACTGGCAAATCGGAGATAATTACACTTAATTGCTCCAGCAACTACTAAAGCATCCATAGCCTAAGAAAACCAGGATCTTGCAGCAACACGTTTAGAATGAAACAGGTAAAAATATATTTAAATCAGATGTGAAATTTTGGACGAATCCTCAAGGCATCAGTATAATAAAGCAGATTCTTTACAAAGACAAGGCAATAGTGCCACCTTGAGGTCACTAGGTAATTAAAGAAGCGGGAAGCTGCAGGCAATGCTCTGAAGGTGAGTTAGTTTCAAAAGCAGAAATTGCTTGTTCCATGTGTACTCTTAAACCTTTTTCTTACCTTGGTCTTGTTAAAAGCAAAGCATTTGCAAACACCAGCCATTTCACAAGTTGACTAGAGGGATGGAACACATCTCCTATGAAGAAAGGTTGAGAGGACTGGGATTGTTCAGCCTTGAAAAATGGCTTTTGGGTGACCTAATTGTGGCATTCCAGTACTTGAAGGGAAACTACAAGAAAGCTAGAGGGAGTCTCCTTACAAGAGCATGTAGTGACAGGACAAGGGGGAATGGCTTCAAACTGAAAGAGTAGGTTTAGATTAGATATGAGGAAGGAATTACTTACTGTGAGGGTGCTGGGGCACTGGAACAGGCTGCCCAGAGGGGTTGTGATGTTCCCTGGATGGTCACTGGCAGCTCTGGTACGAATGGTACACTGGATGTAGCTCTGAGCAACCTGGTCTAGTGAAAGGTGTCCCTGTCCATAGCAGGGGGGTTGGATAATATTTACGGTCCCTTCCAACACAGGCCATTAAATGATTCTATGAATATGGACTTTCAGGAATTGTTAGTTACAGTGAACTATACACGAGCCTCAGTATTTGCTGGTGATTTTGCCGCGAGATGTGCAACTTCGGCACATGCGCAGAAGCTACCGCAACCTCAGTCTGATGGCCCCCAGCTCTGCCACTCGTGGTGCCGGCTCCGCCACTCTCGCCCCCCCCCACGCCAGTCCCGTCCTCGGCGCTCGCCCGCCTTGGCGGAGCACAGCCACACATCTGAAACAAGCCCCACTCCCAGGACCCACCCTCTTCCCAACCTTATTAGGGGAGGGGGCATGGCTACGGGCGTGGCATACTCGACTGTAGTGGGTTTGCTATCTTTTGCGGATTTCACACCTCACGGGAGTCTGACCAGACCCAATAGCCCATGAGTAACGGGGATCCACTGTATTATTTCCTTGGCTACTTGGTTTCCTCCTTTCACTAATTCACACCTGCATTTGGCAGATGACAAAGCATACAACTTTCTTGCATCCTACATATTTTTTCAGATTGGACTCACAACACAGCACATCCTAGACTTCAATGCTTTGTGGGTTGTACCATAAAGATCCATGTGAAGGCCAGTCCAACTGCATTGCAGGTCTTGTGATTGAGGCACAGACCAGAAAAGTGCACAAACATGATGAGAAAGCCGAGACTCACTCTCCAGATACATGTGAGAAGCTTCAGCAATATGAAAAATTGCAGAAGGAAAGCTGCACTTATCCACATGACACAGCTATTCTGTTTCAAACAAGATTCTCTCTTATGAGGTAAAAACTACGTGGAACACCTCCTGAGATGTTAATTCATAGCCCAATAAGAAAACAAGTCTTTTGAAAACAAGATGATTCCTAAAAACATATCTTATGGCATTTCAATTCAGAGAGAAAGAATGTTTATATAAAATATATGCCAAAGAATATGTTTAAAAAATATTTGTAAATTCATCAGTCTTGAGTTAGTTCATGGAACTTAAGACCACTTTAAGTGAGCAATTCCTACTTTGGCTGAGACTTAAGGGAAAGATGGAGATACATTGTAAGCTTCAATAAGGGTTTACTACTCAAAGTGCAACTGCCCTTTCCCAAAACACAGATGGTAATACCCTGGCTGGTGTCCCATTCTGGACAGCACTCTCAAGGCAAAGCAAGGGTATAATTTCAAATGCCATTCCCCGAAAGAGGCCTTTCAGGAGCTGATGGACAAAACATTCAGCTGCTCAGGCAAAAAGAAATTGTGTTATGCTGACCACTTATCTTATAAAAGATAGCCTGCTTTGATAGATCACTTACTTAGTAATCAGAAATAGCATAAAATCTTCTTTTGGTCTTTCGTTAAAAAATATTCACAAGCACAGAAAAAGTAAGTTTTTCCACATATACAGAATATCACTACTTCCTTTATCAAAACCTGTACATTACATACAGTATCATTTTAACCTACAGATTGGGAATCTCTGTACATTTTTCACCTGAAAAGTTTTTTCACATCAGATTTTAAAGAAATCATTAACATATATTTATATTTTCAGAAGAGTAACATATGGTAAACAGAAGGATCAAAATATTTTTCTTTAAAAACACAACTCAGTTTGGTTTGTTTTGTATCAAAAGTACCTATTTTCATAATGTAACATCTTATTCTTTTATCATAAACTACAAGTTTGTACAACTATTAAAATTATTTTTTACTAGGTTCTAGCTTAAAAGAGGGAGGCACAAGTATCTTCCTATACATTTAATCATCTTTTAAAAGGTAAATACTTCTGTTAAAGTTTCAACGCATCCCCAAGATTTGTCTGCTCTTCAGTTGGTAATTTTTTTCCAGTTCAGACAGTGCTTGAGCCCGTAGATTTGCAGCGTAGAGACGCTTCTTGAGATCAGAGCTTTTCCCTTTAGAAAAGAGATAGTTTTCTATGTTATGAGGAGGCATAGCTTTCTCTTCACTCTCATCAAAGTGTGCATTTTTCTTCATTGTAGAAAAAGGAAGCAAGAAGGGGTTATCTAAAGAAGTCAAAAAGAAAGTACTGAATTAGTGCATCTCCCAGCATTTATTAATTTTAACCTTGGTGCCCATTTTGTTATCTACCTATGGGTTTAAGTTTTCTAATTAAATGTATTTCAGTTAATAGCAAAAACTCTTTTCTATTTTATGAAGAAAAATTGAAAACAAGGCTTTTGAATGATTGTGGTAAAAGGACAGATGCCGTTTTTAGTGTGCACAGCCCAACACATAAGGAAGTATTAGTTGACATAAGGAGAAAAGACATGATGTTTCTTCTGAAGGACAGAAATGAAACAGCAATATGATTCAGTTCCAAAAGAAAATAGAGAATCAGGATCTCAGCTATTGAAAAGAAAGTGTCTTTCCTTCGTAGCAGGGGCAGACCCGTCCTGTCCAGTGCTCTTTTGACATTTGTTCCAACTCTGTCTTTGTGCTAAGTCAGTGGGGCACAAATCAGGCTCTTACTTGATGAGTAATGATTTTAGGTGCACTAAAAATTAGCAAATTACTTTCACTGTAGCCACCAGAGCAGGAACTTTCACAGCGTAACTTACAGCATGCCACTGTCAGGGGCAGTTATTTTGCTCTTAATGACTCAAGTACAAACACTACCATACAAAGCAATTAGAACAGCTGAGTTGCCTCTCCTAAGAGCCCATTTCACAATGTTCAATTTAAGATGTGATTTTTATTTTATCAGAGGTCTAACTACAGTATATCTCCGCTGCATTGCGACCCTTCCATTGCTGCCTCGCTAATTTGCGAGGAAATTTTCTCGCAATTTTGCTTCAGCCATTTGCAACGTCCCCCAGGCAATGCATGCGCAGTGCCTCTGCTCCGCTGAGGGGCGCTGCTGGTGTCTCCTGTGGGGCAGGACTGGCCCAGGCCCACAGGGAGGGTCGCAAGTCACACTGTCCCCTGTTACTCTAAGCACAGCCAGGGACAGTAACACAGCTCCCTGTTACTGTTTCCATGGCTACAGGCAGGGGAGGGAAGTGTCCCAAGAAAGTGGGACTGGCTGCCCTGGTGGCAGGGCAAAAGCTGTGTGCTGGGATGGGGCAGCAGTGGGCAGATGTGCCAATTCCACTGCCGCAGCTAAGGGCCAGCATGCTGCACAGGGCTGGGACATTACGGGCACGAGCACCGGGGCTGGGGGGGAGCAGCAGCACAGGGTTTGGGCTGGGAGCACACGTGGTGACAGCAGCCCAGCCCCGGCTGCAGAAGCGGCAGCAATGCCGAAGAGAAGCCATGGGATTCTTGCGGAGGTCTCCCAAGCCAGAGAGGGCTCAGAAACACTTCCCTGTGCTGAGAAAGACCATGGGGAGGAGCAGAAAAGTGTCAGTAGTGCTCCGGAGTGGTGGGGGGGTGTGGAGCAATGGGTGTGGCCTGCATGCATATTAACAACCTGCGCATTCGCGAATTTGATGTTCTGCAAGAGCCCTGGCATGACCCGTCCCTCGCAAATGAGGAGGTATAACTGCATTTTAATTTTAACACTGCTGAAGCCCTAATTTCCAATCGATTAAACTACAGCAAGGAGGAAATAAACACAAAAGAGCAAGAAGGAACTGAAGAAGCCAGTGAATATTTCAGTATTTTGTAGTATCATAGAAGTAAGTCAGATCTGTTTTAACATTAAATCCTTCCCTAAGGATTAGAAACCCCCTGTAAAATAGGGCAGTCACTAGGTAGGTCATTGTCTTAGAAACCTGGATTTTTAGTATTCCATTTTACTGTGAAGTGAACCACACAGAGTTCACAGACAAATGTGCAAAATGCAATCCAGCTGTGAAAAATGAAAAACACAGTAGTAACATTTGAGCAACTAGAGATAGCAAGCAAATGATCTTGGTACCCTACTGGTACCTGGGAGGACTTCAGAAACAGTATTACAAGAGCACCATGGAAAGATTTGCAAGAGTAGCAAACCAAGTGTTCTACAGACACTGATTTGACCAGCCTTGTAATAACTGTGTCTGCTTTTCTGCATTATCAATCTTGAGGTATTAACCACCCAAAGTAGTTTTGCCTATCTTCAAAAACTAATAATTTTGATGATGTCAAAAGATTATGTAAATGATGGGAGAGAAGCAAGAGAAAACAGAAGCAAGAGTTGAAGTTCCTGGCGTTCAATCATCCAGTGTTAGAAGCAACATTAGAAAGCCAAAAGCAAGTTTATTCTCAAATTAAATTCTTTAAGTTATCTAAGTCAGACAATATGTTGAGAGACAGGAGGAATTCTCAGCTGACAGAAGTGTTAGAAATAGATAACTCAAGTACTGTTCCCTTCTAGGGGCACTTTATTTATGTTCTTTCCTGCTGTGACAGGCACTTCTTGGAAAAAAAAAGCTACAGTAGTATTATTTGTACTGGAGGCAAGGACCAGCTTATCTTGCTTCATCAGACCAAAACTAAATGAATAGTGTTGCTGCATGTTAAGGGATGGTCACATGTCTGTTCTAGAATACTACTTGTGACCCAGCCCTTAGCTACTCCTACCATTACTTCAAAATGCATTTAGAGACTTGAATAATTTCTAATAGTAAAAGATGGTTGCTATGAGATGATAGGCCAAAGTGAATGTCAGATATTACTGTCAAACACATTGGACTAGAAGGAGGCAGGAAACATAGGACATTTTCAAATCCGGGGTTTTTTTCCCCCTATAATAACAGCAGCTTGCACTCTTTAGAGATTATATGCAGCACCAGGCACAGCTGGGTCACTTGCAACAAACATTATTTCCCACATTGAAGTTTTTGGAAGTTTAACGAAAGCTGAATTGATTAGACATGCAATTTTATTAAAATTAACTAAATCAAAGGTCTATAATAAGACATCCATATATAAAATACGTGCAGCTCTGAGAAAGGTTTGGGTTACAAGCAGGCACTTCCCTTAGTTTACCACAAGAACCTAATTCCCAACACAGCACAAGACTGCAGTGCAAACAGTGGTAACTTGTGGTAACTCAGATTTTCTTGGTTGAGCATCACCGCTGCTTAAGTCCTTCTCCAAAGTAGAAAATTAAAAGTCTCTTCCCAACCATGCAATGATAACTGGGCTTTTTATTGCCCTGAAAGGACTATGTACAGCACATTGAACATCAGAGGCATTCTTCTGGTCACGCCAGCCTACATTTATCTGTGCAAGTGGATTCTTGCACATTTGCATACCTGGGCCATCTGCTCGCTGCTGCCTGTACAGACTGCAGGTCCTCATCATGCTTTCAGCTCTGTTTTGGAAAGAGAAGTTTCAGTTTCTTGTTGTAAGATTTTAGAGTTTCTGATATAGACAATTATAGAGTAGTAAGATACCTAGCAAGTTTGTCCTCCGCCAGTCTCTCTCGAACGCAGAGCTCCCGTTCTCTCTCTGGAATTAGAAATAAGTACATGGGTAGTATGCAGTGTTAGAATGTTAGAATGATGGTGCATAATGGGTTTTTCTTGCAGGAAGAGACAGCAACAGCCAGTCAGATGAACCCATAATTCTGATTCTATGGCTCTAAAGGAAGGTAACTGCTGTGTAGATACACCTTTATCAATGCACTAATAAAGCACTGGACAAGTACTCCAGGCATGCTTTTGGTCCCAAACTCTGGCATATCTGCAACAATGAAGTAATAGCAACTTTCTGTTCTGCACATTAACTCATGGCACACACGACACCAGATTTAAATATTTTTATACCAGATACTATAACTCAGCTACGACTAAACACACTGATTATAACAGTAGCAGCTGTCATTCAGGCTCGGAAGGAAATACAACGAGTTAAAACCTGTACTGCAGAGCCTGCATATGCACTATGTGGGTAAGAAATCCCAACACCTGAGGGCCAAACATCTACATAGATTCACAGGTAAACTACCTGTAGGGTGCAGCTTTTACAAAAGCAGTTGACAGTTTGCTCAAAGATGTTTTTCTCCAACATCAGGCTCACCTTGGGTTACATGATAGTATAGAAATCCTAATTTACACAGTAGGTGAAAAGCAACCTACATGGCACTGTGCAGAACAACATATTCAGACCCTACTTTTCTGTATACTTTCCTAATTGCCACTCATGTTAAATAACCTTCACAAACTTGCATATCTAAACTGCCAATCATAATTTAATAACTTAAAACAACAGCTAGTATACATGAATAAGGCCCAAGCATTCTTCCTTTAGTCCTTAGACAATTCCAGTAGTGAATGCAGGAGTACAATATCTTAGGTGCATTAAAGTGAAGGTTGTGGAAACTGTCTACCTTTCCTTCCTCCAACTGAATCAGAAACCCACTGCCTCCCTTCCCAAAATGGAGTATCATACGCTCTAAACGTTGCTCTCTCTCCTTAATGGCTTGTTCTCGCTCCTGTAACTGTTGTTCCTTCCATTTCAGTTCATTCACTGCAGCATCCGAGTACTGCAGCTTTTCTGACTCCCATGATCTCCAGCCTCTCCTATCAGCCTGTTGTTTTTGTTCTTCTGTCACCAGGTCTGCTATCAAGGGGTGCTGCAGAATATCTTCAACAGAGGGTCGGCAGTAATCCTAAAGGAAAGACATTACCAACAGATTCCATCTGTAACCAAGAAACATTAAGGCCAGAGATTCCTGAGCAAGACCAGCTGAGGTGCTACACATGGAGGAAAATGGAGTTAGGAAGGGGTAGCACAACCAGATGACAAAAGCTAAGGGAGGGGGCCACAAGTCTGTCTCTCCCAAGTCCAGAGTCAGAATGTGGTGACAACTGTCAGTACACTCTGGAGCTCACACGCTTCATCTCTGCCTGTCACTTGATTATACAGTTATCACAGAATCACAGAATATTCTGAGTTGGAAGGGACCCACAAGGATCATTGAGTCCAACTCTTAACACTGTCTCCCTGGCCGGAATTGAACCCGGGTCTCCCACACGCCAGGTGGGGACACTTACCACTGTACTAAAGTGGATTTTCATGTCCCCACATTTGCAAGGAAGGGGTCATGCCAGGCCTCCCGCAGAACGTCACATTCACAAAGACGTGCAGGTCATTAATATGCATGCAGGCCATGCCCATTGCTCCACCCCCTGCCACTCCAGAGCGCTATAGACACTTTTCTCTTCTTCCCCATGGGCTCTCCCAGCACAGGGGAGCCAAAGGAAGCATTTCTGAGCCCTCTCCAACTGGGGAGACCCCCCGGAGAATCCCTGGGGTTCTCTTTGGCCAAGCTGCTGCTTTTGCAGCTGCTGCCACTGCATGTGCTCACAGCCCAAAAACTGCACTGCTGCTCCCCGCCCCCCATGCTTGTGCCCATTGTGTCCCAACCCGCGTCCCAGCACCGTGTCTGGGCTGTTGCAGCAGAGTGAGCATATCCCGCTGACACACCGCGGCCAGCCCCACTTTCCTGGGGCAGTTCCCTTCCCCACCTGTAGCCAGGAAAACAGTAACACAGACTCACACACACAAGCACTGCCCATTCGTAGTTCACAGGCACTCCGCATACATGGCAGGCGAGCGACACTCAGGGACCTGCATTAATTAAGCGTAGGCTGGTGGAGGACTCATCCCCACCTGGCGCCTCACGCCACACAGGGCCCTGCTCTGTCTTCTACAGTGGCCGTCCCCGTCCCACAGCCCCTCGCAAGCCACAGAAACCGCGCATCCTCCCCGCGGGACTGGCCCATTCCCACCCCACAGGGACTGCCGGCATCGCCCCTCAGTGAAGCAGAGGCACTGCACATGTATTGGCCAGCAAACCTCGCAAATACCTGAAACCGAACTGCGAGAAATCTTCCTCGCAAATCCATGGGGTCATAATGGAGGGGTCACAATGCAGTGGGGATATACTGTATATCCACTGGAGACCTGGGCGATTATTACAGCTTTGTTATCCCATCCAGTATTCTCCTCAATAACCACCACGCCAGCAGAGGGGGAGCAGGCTACATATTAACCATATAAAGCAAAATGCGGACAGGACAGCCTCTTCCAACTTCCAAACACACTGGAACCATTTTAACCCTGAAACTACAAGACCTCAAGAAGCACACTGTTAGGAAATCCTGTACAAGCCAATACTGAGGCAGCATTTTTGCATCCTGTGAACCTTGCATAGCACTTGTGCTCTGAGTCCATTAAAGGCAGCAGCTCAACTCTTCCCTCCTTTCCCTAGAAGTAACACTATCAGTGACAAGGTGACAGCTACCATGACATCAGGTTGATTTATTTCATAATTGAGAAGAAAAACTAGTATTTCAGCATTAGTTCAAATCACAGGTGGAAAAATTAGCAATTGGTTCGTACCTTTACATTCAGCATCTCTTTGAGAAGCTCGTTCAACTCCTCGGAGTAACGATATGGTATTCGTCTGAACTTCCCTTCCCTGATCTTTTCTGTCAGTTCCTTTTGGTTATAAGCTGTAAATGGAGGCCTGAAAAAGAATTTTTCTTGGATTGCTCCACTGGTTTGCCAGGATTCTTCCACCAATTTTATACAACTTACTTTTTTTCTGAAAATAACAGACTAAAAAGGTGCCATCAAGGGTTTGTTTTGACCACCTAATGTCAAGACCAATACACAGGTAAAAATCTAGGAATAGTCTCTGAAGCCTGTAAGTTTTCATCTATACAAAACTTAATCATACCTGCATTAACAACTGTTTCCACACTTGTTTTCACACTACCATACTTACAAGAGAGCACATAATTCATACAGGAGACATCCTAGAGACCAGATGTCAGATTTTTCATTGTATGACGTGTGGTTCACTTGTTCCTAAAGAAAGAGAACAATCTTAGCTTTATTAATGAAGACATTGTTCCATTAATGCAGGATAATCAGCTACTATTCAAACCTGAATTAAACCATTAATTAAGATGGAGCCTTTGAAGTAACCTCAGTAAGTAATCTTCACAGTAGCAGGATTTTAGTAAGTTGTGGCAGAACTCCACTGTTGCAACAATTTTTATTTGGTGCCACTCTATTTCAGTCAAAATTAACCTTTCCCCCAAGAAATGCACTATATCAGAGAAATAAGTAATTCCTGTTCATTTCACTTCAAATTAAAATCCTACCATCAAGAGCTAACTTAAAAAGCTCTTTACCTTAACACTACAAAATGTAGAAACTCTATAGTTTCCCTGATTGAATATGCCACAACATCTGTCATAACCCAACAACATAAAACTTATACAGTAAAGGGCAATTTGAATTAGGAGGCAGTGTAATATGTGGGGAAGAAATAATATGAAAATAACTGCAAAATAACCTTATGTCCAAAGCATGTAGTACAATCTGTGAAAAAAGTCACCTGCATGTAAGACTAACAAGGCTTCATTAAAACCTCCCAAACATTCATGAGCTCTAAGACCAACACTGTATAAAACACATCTTGGAGTGGCAAAAGGGAAGATAAGGTCGAGAAGGAAGGTCTTACTGGAGACATATAATATGGAGTTCCAACAAACGTTTTGGCAAAGCTGGTGTCGTGATGCAATATTCTAGCCAGCCCAAAATCTCCGAGTTTCACATTCTGTTTGCCATCTAGGAAGACATTTGCTGGTTTTAAGTCACGATGCACAGTGACTCCACCATCACTCCGTCTGTGACACTCCTTCAAGGCCAATGTTAATTGAGTCAATACTCGGAGAACAAAGCTTTCTTCCAAGAAATGCCTGAAAGATGAACATTTTTTTTTAATGATTTTCTGCACACAGCAATTCAAGTAGTTGCTGCCAGTTTTAGTTCAGTAACTTTTTTAATACTCCTATTGTAAAACATCGTTGAAACAACCACTGTCAGCAACAGGTATCTATGCATTTAAGATAGATTTAATATGCAACCTTCCTTAAATGAAAACAGTGATGCTGGGGGAGCAGCTGCAGTATTATTTTAGACTACTCTCACAGAGTAGCAGGTGTGGTGTCACTTCAGTTATTTAACCCAAAAATATCAAAACTGATCTTACACTTAAGTAGGCTGCTAAGTCTTAGGTGAGAGCAAGGTAAAGCTTTATCAGCTTGATGTCTCCCCAGGCTTTATATGCAGGCACACAAAGTAGTTTATCACACTGTGTTCAAAACCACTTTCCCCATGTATTCTGGCGTTCTAATATAACACAGGGTCCAAGTAATTTTACTGAAGGGGAAGGCAGAATCCACAGACCAGAGCTGTGACTTGCTGGTTTGCTTTCAACTCCACATATAGCCAGAAACTCCTCAGCACCTTCCGCCTCACAAGAG
>WEKX01008946.1:254462-285292 GCA_013390025.1 Pitta sordida | reverse complement strand
CGCGGCGGGTGCGGCCGTTACGGCGCGCGGGGACATCGCGAGAGCAGCCCCGCGGGGTCACGTGACGCCAGCCCCGCCTCCCCTTCGCCCCCTCTTCTTGTGGGGTTTTTTTTNTATTTAAGATAGATTTAATATGCAACCTTCCTTAAATGAAAACAGTGATGCTGGGGGAGCAGCTGCAGTATTATTTTAGACTACTCTCACAGAGTAGCAGGTGTGGTGTCACTTCAGTTATTTAACCCAAAAATATCAAAACTGATCTTACACTTAAGTAGGCTGCTAAGTCTTAGGTGAGAGCAAGGTAAAGCTTTATCAGCTTGATGTCTCCCCAGGCTTTATATGCAGGCACACAAAGTAGTTTATCACACTGTGTTCAAAACCACTTTCCCCATGTATTCTGGCGTTCTAATATAACACAGGGTCCAAGTAATTTTACTGAAGGGGAAGGCAGAATCCACAGACCAGAGCTGTGACTTGCTGGTTTGCTTTCAACTCCACATATAGCCAGAAACTCCTCAGCACCTTCCGCCTCACAAGAGAGCTCCGGTTTATTTTTTTTTTTACTGTTTCAGCACTGACATCCAGCCTTGTGGGGCATTCAACAGCACACTTCCCACCGGCGCTCTAAGTTTCTACAAAACCTTTCACATTTGAGACGAATTGCTGGGTCCAAAGGGTAAAACCCGAGGCTGCTCAGGCGTTAAGAGACACATTTCTCTTCCCTCTGGATTGACCGAGACACCTCGTACGTTTCACATGCCTTTCTTTCGAGCACTTGGCGATGAGGCTGGCCAGGTCTCCGCCATCGCAGTACTCCATCACGATGTACAGGGTGGTGCTGCTCCGGTCGATGATCCGATCGTGGTACCGGACGATGTTCGGGTGCCGCAGCTCTCTCAGCAGGTTCACCTCCGAAACCACCATTTGTTTCTCCGACTCCGTCATCGTGCCATAGTCGAGCTCCTTCCATACCAAGATCTAGGGAGGAAGAAACACCTTAGGGAGTGACGGGGACGGCGGCCGGAGGGAAAAGGGTCTTCCAGAGCCTGGGACCCCCGGCAAGGGCAAAGCTGCGCCGCCCGCGCCCACGCCGCCTTCCTCCTCACCTTGCCGTCGGTCTTGCGGCGCACCTTGCGGCACTTCCCGTAGGAGCCGGTTCCGATGGTGAGCAGCACCTCGTAGTCATCGAGGCGGCCGGGCATGGCAGCCCCTCACCGGCCCGCCCCTCCTTCCCTTCTTCCTGATTAGTTAAACCACCAAGCCTGCAAGTATCAATAACTTATAGCTCCTCAGGAAGGGACATGTTTCCCATTAAAAATAAAAATACGTAAATCCCCCTTCCTGAAATACTTAATGTCTATGGAACTAGTAGCAACAAAAAGTTGGAAGATCTTAGAAGAGCTCTTTTAATATTAAGAAGTGCTTAAAAAAATCTCAAGCTGTCTAAAACAATATTCATCTGTTCTGGATTTATTGGAGCCTACATGTGCTTCATGAGGGGAAGAGGAGGGGCAGACACTGATCTCCTGTCTGGGTGACCAGTGACAGAACCCGAAGGAATGGCCTGAAGTTGTGTCAGGAGAGGTTTAGGTTGGATGTTAAAGAAGGTTTTTCGCCCAGAGGATGGTCGGGCACTGGAACAGGCTCCCCAGAGAAGTGGCCGCAGCACCAAGGCTGACAGGGTTCACAAAGCTTATGGACGATACTCTCAGGCACACGGGGTGACTCTTGGCGATGTCCTGTGGAGGACTAAGAGTCGGATTTGATGATCCTTCTGAATCCCTTCCAATTCACAATATTGCATGAGAATTGTCCTTTAAAACCAGTGAGGAAAATTTCTCATGAAGGAATTATTTGTTTAAAAACTCTGGAAGTCATGGCAGTTGTACTGTCACACCACATGTGACCATCTGTGTCATACCTTACCCAGACCACCTTGGGAAAGAGCCAGATAGTGCAGTGGCTTCAAATGAAAAATTTGAAAATAGGGATGTATGGGTCCATATCCAAACACTGAACCATGGCACTGAGTAACACCACAATATACTGCCTAAGGACATTACAGAATTTTAAGAAGTGTGTCGTGTTTTTTCAAGCATCATTTATGATATTTCTGGAATGAGGCCAGAGTGCAGTTCTGGATTCAATTTAATTTCTCTCTATGTGAAAGTGGATGTGACTGAACCAAGAAACAGCAAATCACTGTAATGCATTTGTATAATCAGGGAACCATAGAATGGTCTGGTTTGGAAGGAACATTGAAGACCATCTAGATCCAACCCCCTTGTTGTGGACAGGGACACCTTTCCTGAATCAGATGCAAAAAGGAACAGTTGTATTTGTTGACCAAGAAATTCAGCAAAAGGACAGAGCAGTTCTCATGCTGCATGACCACATGGTCTCAATCATTTTCCAGTTTTGTTTCAGACTTTGAAATAGGTTTGAGGAGAGTAGGTATCACGCAATTACTGACTATCTATGAAATATTCTTCTATTAGTCTCTAGAAAATTCCAAACCTTTACTTTCATCCTCAGGAGTCAGAGAAGCTCCTACTGTCCGTTATGAAAATTGTATAGCTTTCCAACTGTAGATAATGTCTATTTGTTACAGGAAAAAATGAGGAAATTAATTACACAGTGTGAAGATATTTTAGTTTTATGGTCTAAAGGTTTTTTACCACTAATATCAATTACCTTAAAAGAAAATTCTCACATACACCATTAGCATAGTAAATAAAATAAGAAATTATACAATTAAAAATAGAAGCAGTACAGTATGTATTATTCAGGCTGTAAGCGTCATTTCTGGTTTCAGATATCTCCATTTCAAACTTTCGTACTTTTGAATTAGCAAAAGGTCATCATGCATTCCCACTGTTATCAATGGGAGCCTTTCTATTTATATTTCAGAAGAAATAAAGTAGGTTTTTAATACTGTGTTTTGTCTAGAGACTATCATGAAAGTTTCTTTAGAAACGTTGGTTTGAATCAGAGCAATGTCAAAATGTCATCCTTCAAAAACCAGTAGCAGAGTCATTTCATTTTTTATTATACTTATTTCTAAGGGCTGTCTAATTTCGAGGAAAACACATTTCTAGAAGTGGTCATTAAAATTTTCGACAGAGACTACATTTTCTCTCTTTCTGATTTTCATGCTCGTAAGAATTACGATTTTTCTTTCTTTTATATATGACCATATCAGTGAACTCAGATGCAAATAATTCCAAAAATGTATATCAAGGCTGAAATGGGGGCCTCTTTTCTCAGGTATTGTATTTTTCAACTCTGGTCTCTATTGTAGGAAAAACTCTCAGACTTGTAGTCCTGAAAATACATGTGTTGACTTCAGGTCTTTGAAAGCCACCAAACAATTTTCAATAACCCATTTATAATATTGCTTCTAATATTTATTCTGTTTTTTTATTTTTAACAACAAATGATGCAAATAATTCCCCAAAACTTGAAAACAAACCAAACCAAACACTCTGTAGTTCTCCACTAAAATTTGTCAGTTTTGCTGACATCTGTCCTTTGTGCTGTGAGGAGTATCGCTT
Organism: Pitta sordida; assembly: GCA_013390025.1. Lineage (NCBI taxonomy): Eukaryota > Metazoa > Chordata > Aves > Passeriformes > Pittidae > Pitta > Pitta sordida. The sequence continues at coordinate 281,738 of WEKX01008946.1, read as the reverse complement.
ATTGCAAGGCCTAGTTATCTGACAAAATATTAAATGCTGAAGATAAATATTATGGTAGCCAATGTGATATTTCCCTGAACATATGTTTTTTTGGCACATGGAAATAGGCAAAAATAAATGACTATCACTTTGCTATGGGAGCCCAATGCAATATAATTATACAGATCGATAGCAAAAAAGTATAGTAAAGCACTGTAGCAAATTAAGTTATGTTTCTGGCAGCTTTTATCTTTTTTTTTCCAATCCCAGAAAATTGCACAGGTTCAGAAACTGAAAAGAAAAGAAGTTCAATAGGAAAAGTGCTGAAAAAAACCCAGAAAGATGATGAATAATGAAAAATACATGCTCCTTATAAAAATAATTAGAAATATAGCTAAGAAAAGTCTTGGCTTTTCTCTTCAAACAGGTAAAATCATATTTCAGGGTGTCAGAAATGTGCCAAAGTCCTCTAGCTAAAAAGAGGAATTACGTATTGATGTTAACAAGGTAAGATATCTTGAGAATGTTTTACATGACAACCAGAGGAATTATAAGCATTGGAGTGACCAAGATATGAGTGTTTTATTTTAGTTAATTTTCATCACATAAGTCATTTGAGGTTTTTTATATTCAGTTGCAGTCTTTATACACATTAGGTGTTTTTCCACACTTTCTCTCATTTGGTCCATGCCCAGAAATTTTAAATTTGCCCAGTCCTGTTATACATAGATGACACTATTTTTTTCCCTAATGCTCTAGTTACTGACTTTAATTTTAAAAATTATACGTAAGAATAACAGAAACCTATAAAATACTGGAATATTAGACAGAAACCATCTAAAAAGTACCAGAGGGTAAAATTTCCCACTACTTTTGCTGTATTGCTTCCTGGGGGAAACAAAGAACATTTTTATTGAAGAAGTTCTGCACAACACAGCTGTGGACAGGGCAGCAAAGGAACAAAATTTAGCAGCATTAATTATAGTGCTTAAGACCATGACACTTTTCATCTTTTGTAATGTTTGGATTCAAAGCTGAGTAAGACTCCAAAAACAATGTGTGCAGAAAGGCAAGCTTCAATAAGGGAGTTTGTTGCAGCAGCTGTACCTTTATGGTTCTGCATTACAATCCGTTCAAATGAGGAAAAACATAAGCCCACATGAAATAAATTCAACATCAGATCAAGTTTTTACATGAGGAGCTGAAAAATCAAAAACCTGACAGCATGGGAATAATGAGTAGGAGACCGAGGAGGGCAGAAAAGACACATTTCTGTATTCAGAGAGGGAAGCATGTGAATTCTACTAACTCCAGGTTAGGTTTGCTTTATTATCCATTCATTATGTTCTGTAAAGTTATATTTATATACAATATGTGGCTGGACATTTTGAAAGTGTGCAATTACTTAGCTCTGTTTCTTGTAATGTAACTAACAGCCCTATACCTATTATATGTCTTCATATATATGCTGATTTTCAAAATAGTATTCATTAGCCTTAAGAACAGAAGGTTCTTGAATTGATCTTTAAGATAAAAAGTCCATTATTGGAGGTTCATAGAACTTCAACAGTGAAATTCCAGAATATCCTTAAATCCTTAATTAATCAAAATTTGAAGAATTGAAATTGTCTCTAAGGAAGAATTCTAGTATGACAGTCTGTGATCTCTGTTCTTGACCCGCTCACCAACCTAGGAAAGTGAACAAGCCAGGATTGTCTTACAAGCCTTACAACCACTCACCTAGGAAAGTGAACAAACTCTGGATCTGTGCCTCGATCTCTCCTCTTTTGAACGGGAGGTGGTGTACTGCCTTCCAGATTAAAGTTTATAGATAGTAGCTCAAACTATTTGTCAAAAATGCTTTAAGCAATATACCAAGTAAATACTTTGCTGACTTGAGCTGCCTTTTTTTTTAAAAAAAAGCAACAGTATTAGGATTTTTTATTGTAGAACAACTGGTATCAAATGTTTTTCCATGGATTTATTTGTGCTTACAGTCCCCTTAGATATACATCTTGGGAGAAAGGTTTTCAAGTACCAGATCTGCATGCACCTTACTGCCACAGTCATTTTCATTACCAGGGCATTTCTCTATTTCCCAATGTCTACAGGCCTCTGCTACGATATGAATAGTAAGATTTTCCTCTGCTCTTTTTCTCCTATAGGTGAAAAACCTGCAGAAATCACATTATAGTGATATCACTAACAACGATGGCAGAATCTTTTCCACGTTCTCTAACGGGTCATCACACCTGTAAAATGTGCACTTCAGGCTTACCGTGAATCCAGCACCTTTCTGTACCCTTGGAAGGCACTAAGGCAGAGCTACAGTGTGCACTTACAGTCAAATGTCTCCTGCCTTACAAGCCACCATGCCTTGAAAGACAGGCAGCAGAGCCTTCAAGTTGAAGGCTTCAGTATATTTTGGGACACTCTTTAATGACACCGCAGCTTCTGCAAAGCCTAGATAACACAGCTTTTAAGCCTGGAGGGCAGTCAAGCCCTCTCCAGTTTCATTCACGCTGTATTTCCTTTAGCTAATGCTTCCCCTCACTGACTGAATTTTTCAAGAAAAATGACTGCAAGCAGAGACAAGCGCGACCCCTGTTCCTGCTTTGTTTAGATAGAGCTTAGTCCTCATTGGCGCTACAATTTGCTTATTTTGTAGCAAAAGGTGAAGTAAAAAACCTTAGTTTTAGGTTAATTTACAGGTAGAATACTTGCTTCAGGTGTGTTTTTGGTAGCAGATACCAAAGGAACTATTTTGGGTACTGTACTGATCTCAAATTACAAAGCCCAGTATTATTTGGGCACTGCCTGTAATACACGAGCAGATTTTGTAGTGTTAAAGGTTACCAGTGCATTGGATAGAAGTGTTAGAAACAGTATTTTCCATGGAGCAAGATTCAGAAGCAGTTGGATTTTAACAGGTGACACCTGTCACTGTTGGTACCCTTGACACGAAAGTACATGATATAATATAAGGCCCTGTAGAAACACACAGAAACCTCATAATAATCCTTTGATTTGAGAGATTAAGAAGTTCTTGTGCCAAGACTGTTGGTTATATCTGATGTAACTGACTGTTAGGAAAAAAAGTTGTGTGGGCGTAGCAGAGGATGAAGAGACAGAATTTGGTTGGACTCGGCGATCTCTATGGTCTTTTCCAACCTTACTAATTCTGTGATTCTGTGATTTTTTTGTAGAAGACAAATATTCTGGTACCATATGGTACCAAACTCGCCGCGTCCGTAAGCTCAAGTAGTGAGAAACTGGTTGCCTGATTTTCAACAGGGAAGATTTGAATTTTGGAGCTGCTGTACAACTGTGACAACCCTCGTCTTAGTGGGAATCTTGGTATGTGGGTTTCCCAATGACAGTAACAAAAATAGATTTTGAAAGCAAGACGGTTCAAACGGAACCATCTGGAGTGATATTTTCCACTGTAAAGGTTTAAAAGCCAGTGTTTACTTCACATAGAACTGACCTGGGGGGGTTTGGGAAGTCTGGTTCTTTTCTATTGAAATGTAAACTAACTGATCATATCACCTATATAATTCTCTCAGTCTCTATATCTCTTCCTCTACAAGTTCCAAGAAAATAACTCAGAAGAGAGGGAAGAAACATTCCAAAGTCCTCAACTATATTATTAGACCAGAGTGTCCACATGGATGATGATGATGATGAATTGGTTTATTGCTGGGAGAACCTTTGATTATTGTGCTTTTTTAGATATTTGCTCTTGAGATACCAGAGAATCTAACTATGAGATACGTACTATAGCTCTACAGGAAAACAAACTTTATTAGCTCCACAGCTTCCCAAACGACATGTTTTTTCAGTTTGTCATATATTATTTCGAAACCAAATTGAAATCCAGTCCTGCTTATGTTACAGTAAGATGATTGCAGTGAATAAGTGCTTTCATGTGTAGAAAATGCTTGTTACTAACAAGCTCTTTAGACTAATGGAGAAAAGCACAATGTGAACTGATTTTTGGGAGATGAAGTCAGACAAATTAAGGCACAGATTTTCAGCTGAGAAAGCAAGTACCTTTAGGAGCAGACAGCTAAGGTAAGTGGAGATTTTTTCATTTTTTATGTTACAAATCAAGGCAGTGTTTCTTTTGAAAGATAAACTTTAAACTGTAAACAGGTTATTAAATTTTATCCATATTGTCAGGGTGAAATCCTCTAGTGATGAAGTTAGACCAGATGACAGCATGTTTCTTTCTGGCTTAAACTTTATGAGCAAACGAAAGGTGGGCAGTGAGGCCTGTAGAGACACTGTCATCAGTGGAAACAACAGAAGGGAAAAAAACATGTCCAAATATGTATAACTCTTTAAAAAACTTGCTGGCTCAGCATATCCCTTATATAAGGCAGGACCGATCTATGCCTGTAGAAGACTTTGCACCGGATAGATACAGTTTAATATATTTTGTTTTCCTGCTTAAATATGTTTAAATATTTTCTGCTGTCCTCACTTGAAACAATTAAGAAACAGAGTGGTTAGATGTAAGTATTAAAGAGCAAGGTTGCTACCTTACTTTTTTTTTTCCTTCACAGTTTTTAAGCTTTATTTCTGCAGGAGGATTCTAGGAAGATACTAAATAACATCAATATGACCTCTTGCCTAGAGAGCACCAACTTCTGAGTGGAACTCATTATGGAAAAGACAGACATAATACATACATTCAAGTTAATTGGAGAAAGCAGGAAGCCAGCTATTGCAGAACTAATACAGCCAATGTGGTTATGAAATCCCGTCCTTTGCTTCAGATTTTCTTCGCATAGAAATATATTGAGAAGTAGTATTTCTTTTAAAAAGCATATCTATACGTATCTGTCTATCTATCTATCTATCTATCTGGATACCTATTCATATATGTGTGTGTGTGTATATATATATTTCTTAGGCAACCAAAAATGTGTCTTCAGTAGGAATTAGTTGTGCTGTTTCTTAAAATCAGGACAGCCCTTTAATGTAGGATTCTCCAATAACCACAGTGTAGCTGGCTTTTCTATAGTTCACCCGTGATCCTGACTGCCATCCTGTAGCAACAGCCTGGTTTATACTTTCAGAACCCACGTTGTTGTGTTGCCTTGACATGCATTAAGCTCCCTGCAGAGAAGAGGTTTGAGGCTAGGACTGGGAAATTAGGCTCAGAATGCTTCAGTGAGAAAATGATGATCATAGATGGAAGAACTTTGGTGGTTTCTATGCAGCCATAGGCATCAAGCAAGTTCAGCACTATGACTCATGCTACCTACCACAACTTGCCAAAGAGTGAGACGTAGCTGCTGGTGGCAGCATCGGAAGTTCAAGGCTAATTTTCCAAGGGGAAGAGAGGAAACAGATTGTGATTTTCCAGGTCAGTGAAGCTGTTCCTGTAATGTTCAGAGGGGTGTTATTTTGGAACTCATCAAATCAAACAACAGAAAATGTCAAAACCAGCCTGGAAATACATGTGACCAGAGGGAGAACCTGCTGTATGAAAGATATTTACTCAGGACCAATATCACTTTCCCTAGGATTATTTATTCAGTTCAGTTTTTAGCCCTCAGCCCTGTGACAGACCACAGAGTGAAAATAAGTCACTGCAACACAGGGTCCTTTTACATCCAAATGATAATATCTTTTGTCAGGCTTTTCTGGAAAAGCTGGACTACACTATAAGAAATTAGAGAAACCTCAAAGTGCTTAAGTAAAATGTCCAGTAGAGGCATAATTCAATTAGATATGGCAGATGGCTCTGTTTAAATGTCTGCTCGGAGAGTGGGCCCTGAAAAAGAGCAAGGTCACTTATGAAAAGAGCAGGACTGTCTAAAGAGGCTAAATGCATCAGGAGAGACTGTGTGAATTTTGAGTGAGGATGGGGTCCTAAAACAGCATCCTAAACCAACATCAGTTCTTGTCATTCATTACTTAATGTTTGAGAGAATATTATCTCAGAGTCATGCCTGGTTGCCACACCACATGCAAAACACACTGCTAAGGATGACTTGGAAACATAAAAAGCAGCTCATCCATGTTTTACTCCCACTCCTTAATGTTGTTTCTGAGTTTAGAGGCCATTTCTGGGGAGGAATGAATCACATGTGGGGACAGATGAATGTTGATGGAATGACTCACCCACCTGAAAGACCCCAAAGCTTTTCATGAAAGCCTCCAAGCTGATGGAACCTCTTCATTAAAGATGATGGCTGTATAGATATCTTCTGCTGCTGAAAGGCCAAACTGCCTTAAGAATTTCTACTGGATGTCAGATTTCTAGAGGTAGGGCAACTGTACCCCTTTTTTTCTTCAATGATGGCTTTGTGTTTAGAAACCTCTTGCTTTTCAATCTGGCAATCACCTTGTTGACCTGCTGGGGTTATTAGGAAGGCTACAGTCCTGGATATATCAGGTCTAAGAGAATGTCACTTCAACTGCTGGTAATAGGGTCATAGGTTCTCATGTTGAAGTGATACAAACTCCTTTTTTTCACACATACCCAAGACCTAGACAGTACCTGATCTTTTATGAAAACTACCTAATAATTTATCCAGTAATTTGGGATAGTCTGGATGTTTAGCAAGTCCAGGTGGTACACTGCCTTCCTCCTGCTTTTGTTGACATGCATTGCAGCAGAAAATGGGAGAGATGCATGGCTGAGATTTTAAACACGGTTCCATAGTAAAGAGGTGCAGTCTTCAGCATTAAGCCATGATTGAGTAACACCCTTCCCATGCCAGAGGTTTCCAGGCTCCTGAGGCCCTGTGTGCATGGCATGATGCTTTGGGCACCGTTCTCAGCTACCGGGCCACAGTTCTGATCTGACTGACTGTGCCTTGACCCAGCAGCACTCCTGGGTATGAGCAGAGTCACTACCTGATGTCCTTGACCTCATGGTGCCAGCCAAGGCTTCTCCTAAAGGAGCCTGGAGCTGTGTCAAACAACCTCTGTACATCTCAAACCCTTCTGGAGTTTGTAGTGATTTAAGACTTGCACTCCAACAAAAGTCAACTTGATAGGAGCTGTGGTTATTGTTACAATACGTGTTCTTTCCTACAAAGCTTGTACAAGGCATTTAAGAGACTTCTATTCACAGGGTCATATTTTCTGAAAGCTTCTGCAGAGCACAGTTTTAAATTGTCTTAAAAAAATTAAGAGAGGGAGAGAGATGTTCCTGTCTTTGGGGGAATTTATTCCCATCTAAAAGTCTCAGTGCTAGAGAACATTTGAAGTAGTATTTCTTTTATCAGGACTATCTTGTCAGAGTCCCTTTAAATGCCGGTGGTAATTCTTCATTGTCCTTGTTATCTGTCACCTCCAAAATACTCATCAGCAACTGCAGATACCTATCAGCTGTTGTGGAAACCATCTGAGCAACCTTTACTGGTGTGGGGTTTTTTTCTTCTAGATTGCTACCATTCTTCTGGAAATAGAGAATGGGCCAAAACATAACAGTGATGTTATACAGTGGGGCAATATATTGTGAGTGACTACAGTGTGAAGAGACAGTTTAAAGTAGTTGCTGCTGACACCTCAGGCAGTCCATAGACCCCAGGTCTGCAAAATAAGAATGGTAACAATTATTGTGATATGTGACATACAAATACTTAAATCCATGGAGATCTCCTCTCTCTGAATGTGAAATCTGATTTCTACAAGCCCTCATTCAGTTTTGGAGGTGCTGAAGATCAGAATCTGAAACTCTTATTTGTTTACATTTTGGTGATATCAGTATCGTCTCAAATTTGGCTTGAAGCCTAGAAATATATAATAAAAGCACAAACTGGAATGGAATTTTATGGATCACACTGAATCTGTAATTGCCTTCTCTTTTTCTAATTGCAAACAGAAAGCAAGCTTTACTTATACGTACCTGTATTTTTGGGTGCAATTTGTTTCAAAGAGCCTGATTACTTCTGTGTATCTTTCTGTTAGAAACTTATCATTAAAAATGATGAAGAAATATTACAGGCTCTGAGGATCAAAATTCAAAAGCAACTACTCGGATTACTGGTGACTTAAATAAGAAAAATACCAAGGGAATTTTTAGAAAATAGATGCAATGTTTTAGTGAGAAAAAGATGCAACCCTGATGCAGGTTTGTGAGGTCAGCTAAAAATAACATTTTTCAGGGTTAAATGCATGATCAGTTAATTAGATCATTTGATTCACAGAATATTACATACTTCAAATAAATACAGGGTTCCAGAGTTCTCTGAAGCTCATTCCCTTTTGTCCTCATGGAAGTACCCACATGGTATAATCCCAGAGAAGAGAGCAGCTTTGCCTGGGTCCTGGGGTCATGGTGCTCATCCCTTAGCATACATGATTTCATGAAGTTCCTCACTGTCTGCCATCCTGAGAAGCTGTTAATTCAGTTCCTCAGCACCTTCTAACCTTCCCCCGATCTTGTAAGCTTGAGAGTTCAAGGAGTTTATGTATTCTCTGCAGGAGGTGATTATTATTTTAATTAGTCATGTTCCAAAGCTTTATGTGGGTAAGATTGAAGCACTTAAGAGCCAAAAGTTACAATGCCACCTTCTAGAACTACGTCAAAGTGATTAAAAAAATAAAATCTTTGCCGGGATTCGCTCAGCACAGAAAAAGCAATTCTCCCTCTGGCCACAGGGAGCCACACGGCCACCGCTGTGTGCCCAGGAAAGAAAGTCAGGAGAGGGCAAAATCCGTAGGCTGTGAACTCCTTGCCAGGGGAGTGCTCTCTCCTTGAGGTTACCCTTCCAGATACACCTGGGCTCCCTCCTATTGCCCATTTTCTCACCAGCACCTGCTGAAGGTCTTGCCCTGTTTTAAGCCAGGCACAAGGAATGCATATGCAGCAAAGTACTTGTACCTACTTGCACAAAACCAAAATAATCAGTGCAGACTGTCATCGTAATTTCTAAGTTCCTTTTTGCCTGAAATTTTAAGGTTACCTTGCAAGATATAGAACGATCATTAATCTGTGGGGCTTAAACTACAATAGCAGCTGTTTGACCCCTGAGAATAATCCAGGTTTTGTGTAATCACCCAAAGCATATTACTCTGAAACACTTAATTCTCTCAGTACCAGTAGCATTCTCACATAGATCGGAAGGCCTAACCACTATTTCACGCTCCATATATCTAAGATAGTTCTGGTATTAATGTACAGGTTTGGTAGCACTCATCTTCATTGTGCTCTCAAGACAGGATTGTCATATTAAGCTCAGTCAGCACCATTACCTTCTTTCTCAAGACCTCTACTTCGCTCACAGAGGCAGAACTTGTGCCGCACACACCCAGTGTCTCCTTCCAGGTGTTTCCACCAAATATCGAATTGATAAACTGGGGGATCCAAGAAAACCTCCTGTAGATCTTCTACTGAGGGAAGGAAACAAAGCTTAAGCAAACAAGCAAATTGATAGAGAGGCATCCAGGGAATAATTTACTAAGGTCAACCGAAGAGTCAGTTTCCTTTGTTTTCAGTACATGCTTATCTTTTCCTTTGTCTAGACACAATATGTACATTACAAAGGTGGAAAGAAATTTCCTTGGGGATTTTAATTCTAACTAGGCATCTAAACAAATATTCTTTCAATTATTCAGATACTTAACACTCATTGTCATGCAAACTCCTTTTATCAGAGTGCATAAAATCACATGTCAAATTGTTGCCTAAGGGTTCAAAAACTGATGTATGTAGTTAGTGTAGACTAGAAGTTCTGCTGCAGTGATTCTCATTGTGCTGGATTAGAGAAGGAGTGCTGATAGCCAGGGAGCTTCCTGGTGTCACATCGCCAGTTAATTGTTGATCCAGTAATCAAGCCTCCTAATGCTGGATTTCAGTCTGTTGCCCCATCTACTGTTCTTTGCTCCTCTCAAATCAGGATATAGCTGCTTGGAAGTGCAGATCTGGTCTGCAAAACCAAATTGCATTGTCTCAGTCCAAACATCCCCAGCTTTGTCTGAAAGCTTCCTAAATGAAAAGTTCCTTCTGTTTCATATATCTAGTGGAGATAAAGTCTATAGAGCAAGGACTATTCCTTGGAGGACTTTAAAACCACTCTTTGACCAAATTATATTTGACATTTCCTTTTCCACTCTGCAAGGCTCCTAGGAGGGCTGAGATACTCTCATTTCTGCCATGGAAGCAAAGCCACCATTTCACTTCCCTCAAGCTAAACAGTGTATGATGGGCAACAATTCAGAATTAATTTGACAGTAATGGAGTTGACAACTATTACTGTGAGGTATTTCTGCTATGAACATTGTAGTCCTGTCCTCATTTCACACACGCCCCACATCCTCCCTCCAAGTTTTGATGTTACAAGGAGTCTTTGCACTCTGGAGTCTCTGTGGCTAATCCCACACATACAATGCACACATGTGTACACCACTGTCTAGACACAGCAGCAACTTGGGACGTGGCTTCTTTGGATACAGTAGCTCCAGCTTGGAGATGGAAAACAGATGCATCAACATGGGGAGGTGTGTGGGGATGGCACGGCCCCACCCTGAGCTCAAGGGGTGTGTGTGGACACCAATTACTGAGGTCCCAGGCTGCATGGCTAAAGTGAGGTGTGAAAAATGAAACATACTGGTATGAGTTTGTTAATAGAACGTTTTAGAAGGGAGAAAAAAAGGAATCCAAACTTCTGTGTCTCCCAAGCTTCCTCGGCTGTACCCACAGCATTGGAACCCAAATGACAACCCTAAAATGCCGGAGTATGCCAGCGATGGACACAGTTCACACTGGCAGCCACAGGTGTGCAACAGTGAGGAATAAATAAAGCATGACCCAGGAGCCCCGGCTGAGACCCAGCGCAGCACCGCCAGAAGACATGCCATTCCTTGTTACTCCTTGTTACTTTGACTCTTACCCAGCCAAAGCGCAGGCAGCGCTGCCTCTTCTGAGACCAGTGGATGTTAAAGGGAAAGGAACTCTGATACCGACACCCCCACCATAAGCGGCACAGGGTGTCACAGTGTTGCGAAGTTAAGGTTTTCCAGGCTCCAAGAATGCTGACCAGAGCTTGGGGACACCCCTTCCCCACCGTGGAGGCAGGGCGTGACCTGACATGACCTGTTCCTCGCAAATGTGGGGTACAACTGTATCTGTGTTCTGCCTCCTTTTTTCTCATGGGGGCCATTGTAAGAGTCCATCAGAAGAGGAATATTATCTTAACAATGTCATCAGAGACTTGGACAATATACCCAAAAAACCTGAGGCTAAATTCTCGACAAGAGTTTGGCCTGCCAGTGATGTTTCCGAGCTAAGGGAGAACCAGAGTGCTGATACCACAGAGAAGGGACTATGTGGAACAAGATGCACCCTCTCTCCTGTGTTATCCAGGGGAAGAGACAAGATATGCTGTGACCTTTTTCCCCAGCCTCCAGAGACTGTGTGGTACAAGATATGCTGTAACTTTCTCACCAGCTTCCAGAGACAGGACAAGATATACATACAGCCCTGTCATTGCAACATGAAAACACACTTCCTGGCTAAAGGCCACTTGAAACTGACCTTGCCTTGGACACTGCCTCGGACACTTCCTCAGCCTTACGTGGCAGAGAAAGACAGATTGGAACAGAGGAGGGGTAACATCTAGTATAAAGATGGCCTCTTAGCAACTGGATTTTGGAAGCTTCTCCCACCTTGCATTGACGACAGATCTATAAGGGATGCCTTGAGGACCTGGTCGTTCTGGTGGTAGCTGTTGAACCCTTTTTCTCTCTCCCTTTCTCTTTACCTTTCCTATTTCACTTTCTTCTATCGTGATTCCTGCTTTACAGGATAATACAGGTTCACTGTTTGACCAAAGCTAATCACCTCTTGTCTGGGATTTCTTTTACACTTTGAGATCCAGCGAATGAACCATCACACCTGCAGCCTAGCTGGGTGGACCGTGACAGCCATTAAACTGGGAAGTCTGTCCTCCATATAACTGTCATTTTTTTCAGTAAAAAAAAACTTCTTAGGGTCACATTTGAGACTTGTGCAGGATTTAAATGCAGCTAAGGATGGCCAACAGGCCTGGAAACTATGGGTCAAAGTATGAACAGATGGATCAGTCACAAAAATCTTCTCTCCTTAGGAAACTGGGGATGTTTCTCTCAACTCTACTGTGTGAGATGGAAATACAATATCAAGACTCTCAGACGACCTCCTGTTTTATGGCAATAAAATGCAATTCAATAAGCTAAAAGTATTTTCATGTTGTCATGACAGGGTTGAATCTTTTTTTATGTTCTAGATAAGGATCTAACAATCTTGTATCATAAGATAAGTCTTCTGGCTTTTCAAACCCCTTGATTTTGGGATAATTCAACATTTCTATAGAATATTTTATTGCAAATTGCTAATATGATGGAGAGGATAGAGACTGTAATTTTGACCACAAATTTCATAAGGAAAAATGTCACATATGGATAAACTATATTTCTAATGCCTTGAAAATATAATGTATTGAGTTTAATTCTAAACCTGTTCTTTTTACAATTGAATCTAGATTTTTGCTCTTAAGATCAGAATTCCATTGAGTCACAGGCTGATGAAAGAAGTGTGGGTAAAAGAGGAAGATGCCTGTTCTTTGGCCTAGCTAACTGCAGACAGTCCAAATAGTTATTTTAATACATTTTATCTCTAGGAGAATCAGTGTCATGCATTTGTGCTTACAATCTCAGCACTGACAAAAAGGTCATAAGTAAGTTCAGTTTTTTATCTGAGTGTGCTTTTACCTAAGCTAAGAAGAACAACCAAGAGGACTTACAGGTGCATATACACCAAAAGGGAGTACTGCTACTGTGAAAGCACCAGAGCAGTACAAATATCAGTCATCTCAATTAATTCAGGTAATGTAAAATGTTGGTTATGGAGCTTAAGTGCTAAGCTAGTGTGTCCCATCAGATGTGGCAAATGACTCACCTCAGCGGAAAAGAAGCAAGGCTACAATTTAAATGGACCTTATACTTCTAATAGAAACTTATAGGTGTACAAACCACTAACATTTCTTCTTTCTCTTACATTAATGTATCTTTTCTCTCTTACATTAAAGCCTTTCAATCATCTCCGTACATGCTAAAATTCCTTACAGGTGCGGCACACCTGCTTTGCCTTGTTGCTTACTTTGCTGCTTTATAAGGTATAAAAAACCCTAAAAAGGTATACTCAACGTTCTATAGATCATTTCACCAACATGGATATGACTCAGGCAAAATTGTGTAAAGAGTATCTTTTACAGTAATACCTCATCTGTCTCGAGGAAGGGGTCTTGTCAGGGTCTCGCGAAACATCTAATTCACAAACACGCACGGGTCATTAATATGCATACAGGCCACACCCATTGCTCCACCCCCAGCCAACCAGGAGTGCTGGGAAGCATTTTCCACTCCTCCCTGTGGGCTTTCACAGCTCAGGGGAGTAAAGGGAAGTGTTTCTGAGCCCTCTCTGCCTGCGGAGACCCCCGGAGAATCCCTGGGCTTTTCTTCGCCCAAGCTGCTGCTTCCGCAGCTGCCGGTGGGCTGCTGCCACCGCTCATGCTGGCACTGCCTCTGCCTGGGGGAAGCTCTGGGGCTGCAGCAGGGAACGGGTGTCCCTGGGCTCTGAATTCTTCTGCCTAAGATGTGCTGCCCTGCACCACTCTAAACTGGTAGCTTTAACTCAGCAGCTTCAGTAATGGCATGAACATTTGCTCTGTGCTTCTCAGTGGGACAGATCACTGACTTCTGCACAGTCCCTGTGATATCAATCAATCCTGTCTCCTGCTGGCTCACACATCCAGCTTAGCTCAATAAAAGGTTTCATTTTTTAAAGGAAAAATTCAGAGAAAGATGGCTGCTTTAGCTGTCTGTGATTCAACTACTTGTGAAAAATAACAATGTCCTCTACTATTCATTGCTTGAATAGTACTGGTGTAAGATAAATTGTAATTTTGAGTAAAAATAAGGTATCTCTGTCTAGAGGATCCGAGGACACAGTTTGTGGTTGCATGGAACATCTAAAAAGAAAAGAAGCAGCCTAGAAGACTTACCAAAAGGCACAGGACCCCAGTTTAAACTTCATTTGAGATGGAGTTCTTGGTCTGGAGTTTCTGAGGTATAAGTCATATTGGTCACATCCAGTGGGAAATACTGGCCCATCACCTGGCCAGTGCAGTTTCACTTTAGACAGAATCACACAATCTGGTGTTTGTTTGATTCCTCCTGTGGAGGGCTGAATGACCGAACAATAGACGAGAAGTTGTTAAATGATATTAACAACTTTATTGAATATATATATATATATATATATCTACATTTACTGGTTACAGGTCTCGTGCTGGTCCTGCGAATTGTCCAATCCACAAGCATGAATATGCACGTAGGCCATGCTTATCTCCCTGCCCCCTGCTCCCCAGGGCCTCTCACAGCACAGGGAAGCAAAGAGAAATCCTTCTGAGCCCTCTCTGACTGCAGAGACTCCACCAGGGAATCCCTGGGCTTCCCTTTGGCCATGCTGCCGCTTTCACCGCTGCCGGGCCTCTGCCGCCATGCATGATTGCATTGCTGCTGCAGTGGGGAAGCTCGTCCTGGGGCTGTGGTGGGCCAGGAGCTCAGCAGTCCCTGCTCCCACTCTGCATGTGCTCCTCAGAAAGGTTCTGGCTGGGACAAGTGCTTGAGAGCATCTCTTGCCAGAACACTTGGGAGAAGTGGCGGGACACCCCAGTCCTGGCATACACGGGCAGGCAGGGCAGAGGAGGAAGGGGAGGCCAGCTCACGCCACAGTCCCTGTGGAGGAGGCTGCAGGGCTGCGGCAACGCTTTTCCTGGGGCTACGTATATCACCAGGTGCACTGGGTATGCAGCCTCTGGGGACACAGAGCGCTTAGCGCTTGGATTCTCCCACTTCTATTGGCATCACCTCCCCTGCCTGTAGCCATGGAAACAGTAGCACAGACACACACACAGACACACAGACACACACATACACAGAGTCCCCACTCACAGAATCACAGAATCACAGAATCAATAAGGTTGGAAAAGACCTTAGAGATCGAGTCCAACCTATCACCTATTACCTAACCTAGCCAAACCTGTTACCTAACCTGTTGCCATTCGCAGGCGCTCCCTGGAAAGGTGCTGTCAGGGACAAATGCTTGAGGGCACCTCGCAGTGGGACACCCCACTCTTGGCATAAGTGGCGGCAGGAGAATACTCCGTGCGTTATAAGCCTTTCTTGCCATGTAACCTCCGCAACACTCATAAGGGAGCGAACTGTGGCTGTGCCCCGCAAGTGAGAGGCGCTGCCCCCCTGTCCCGCGAATACCCAGTTAATTTTCACTGAGAAATATTCCATAAATCTGTGAAGACGCAAATCAGTAGGTGCAAATATGTGAGGTATTACTGTATATGAGAAAAATGTACATCTGTATGCATATGCAGAAATATAAAAAGAGATATATGTATATACAGTCGGCCCTCTTTCACTTCGTGCCCCCCAGATAGCAGCTGCACATCTTCGCTGTGTGATTTTTCAGCAATTAAGGAGGCGTGTTTCAGGACTGTGCATGTGCGACTTGACACACATGAATATTCAAATTAGGCAAGTCATGAATATGCAAATACACACACACACACACACGCTGCGGGGCCAATCCGGGGCGGGTGGCCACGGTGCAGCAGCTGCAGCAGAGCCGAGCCGGAGGTGCGCTGCTCCCTCAGTGGCTTGGCTTGGCTCGAGCGCTGCCCGCCCCGCTTCCCTCACGAGGAGGCTTTGTGCAGTTATGAAAGATTTACACACTCTCAGGTTAGATGTGGTGTCTGAGACTGTCTCGGGGTAGATGTCTACCCCGTGTATGGAGAGACCAGGTCAACCCACCTGGAGAGACACCGAAACAGCGGCGTGGGTGGCTCCCCACACCTGTTTCCCTGTCCGAGCAGAAAAGGATTTTTTCCCAGCGTGAGGTGGCCACAAGCACCGGGAAGCACCGGCATGAACACTGATTCACAGCAATGCAGTGCCGAAACAGCGCCAGAACGCTGGGGGGCCTTGTGAGGGTGGGGGGCAAATTTGCATATTAATGACCTGACATTCTACATGGAAGGAGGGCTTCGCGGATAGGGGGCAAGACCGGCAGTACCGTGGTATAGGAGACCCCACTGTATATGTATATATATATAGCTCAAACAGACACACCAACCACGAGGTAAACAAAATGAAATGGATGCTGAACACACACCTGCATACACACAAAAACCCTTGCACCAGAACACAAGGAAATTCCCTCTTCTCCCACCAAACCCCAAAAGAGTCACCCCACCCTCCACCAGGCCCCAAACAACAAACAAGAGAAAACACAAAGACATTTGCACAAGGTGGGGTGGAAATCATGGTCATGCATCTGGTGGGTAAGGAGATGGGAACTCTAAGCAGCCATGGGTGGTGAGAACCTGCTCTGAGACAAAGCAAGAACAGCTGAGAGCAGAACAAAGCTGCAGTGGGACTTCCCTTGTCCTACTGGCCACACCATTCCTGATGCAGGCCAGGATGCCATTGGCCTTCTTGGCCACCTGGGCACACTGCTGGCCCATGTTGAGCTTCCTATCCACCAACACTCCCAAATCTCTTTCTGCCTGCCCACTCTCCAGCCACGCCAGCCCCAGTCTATAGCTCTGCATGGGGTCATTGTGACTGAAGTGTAGAACCTGGCATTTGGGCTTGTTGAAACTCATTCTATTGGAATCTGCCCATCTCTCCAGTCTGTCAAAGTCCCTCTGCAGGGCCCTCCTACCCTCTAACAGATCAACACCTGCTCTGAGCTTGGTATAGTGTGCAGATTTGCTTATGAGAGACTCAATCCCAATGTCAAGATCATCAATAAAGATATTAAACAGGACCGGGCCCAACACCGATCCTTGGGGGACACCACTAGTAACCAGTTGCCAGCTGGATGTGACACCATTTGCCACCACTCTCTGGGCTCAACCATCCAACCAGTTCCTGACCCAGCAGAGAATGTATTTGTCAAAGTTCCAGGCTGCCAGTTTTTCCAGCAGTATACCATGAGAGACTGTACTGAAGGCCTTACTGAAGTCCAGGTACACTACATCCACAGCCTTCCCCTCATCTAGAAGGGGAGTTACTTGGTCATAAAAGGAGATCAGGTTTCCACATTTTTAGTCTCTTTTGTCTTTGCTGGTATACTAAGTATGTTTTGAGGTTTCAGACAAATTTGGAACATTCTAGTTTTTAATTTTAATTAGTAGACATCAGAGGACCTGACCCCTTTTATAGTAACTGGAAGGGGTGAATAATTTACGTATGAGAAATCAAGGTCAAAATATGTTGCTTAGTGTGCATCTTAGTTATCTAATACCAACTCTATACATCACAGATGTTAAACTACAAAATCTTTAGAACACAAAGGTCTATTTTTTGTCCGTGAGCAAATTAAACAAGATACACTTTTAAAATTGAAAATTATTAATGGCATAGTTGCCTAACATTGCACGTAGTAGCAGTGCACCTGCTCATGTTTAGGTCTGTTCATATTAGCAATAATACTCAGGATAAAGCTGCTTCTGTCTTTAATACAGGATCTGTTATGTCACGGGAGGTTCAATGTCTGCAACACAAGCACAATTACATAACAATACATCACCCACTGTGTTTATTAGTGTACATTAGTTAGCAAGGACAAAAGGCATATGCTTAAAGGGATCAATGTTCCTGTTAACACTTTGCATCAGAGATGTGAGCAGACATCCCCATGAAAGTGGGTCCAAGGAGGAGGTGGCTTGGTTGTGTTTTCAAAGCTTGATACAATTTGCCAGAGCAGTTATTTCACCTTTATAAAAACTCTTAACTTGGGGTGCTACTTCTGCAGCAATAGATTTAGGAGAAAAAAGGGAGAAATTGGTCTACACACAGAGGTACACAGCAGGACCATTTCATGATACTCCTTACAACACACCATCTAGTGCATTTGGAGACTTAGGAGGAACACTGGAAGCTAAGTAAGTGTGCTTGTACATGTGTGAGCCAGTTCAACTAAGCCACTGCAAGCTCGTACGTAAGTAGATACAGTCTTTTCCAACCTTAATGACTCTGTGATAATTATTTCTACAAAGCTGCTTCCTGTCATCTCAAACATTCAAATTACCTACTTCAGTCAAGTAGTTATGTTTCTTCAGTCTTTTGGAAAGAGCAAACTAATAATAAGGTGTTTATATCAGAAAAGAGTAAAAGGTAGGAAGAGACAAGTTATAATACAAATAATATGGGTCCAAGGAACAATTCAAAAGAGGGCAGGGAGAGCATTTAATTGCTGCTAAATAGCCAACCAACCCCCATCAAGGTGAATACAATCAGGTCTCCTATATCACGGACCCGTGGTCTTAATCGGGGTCCGCGAAGCCCTACTTCTGCGTTGAATGGTGGCCCTGCTGCCGCTGCTGCCGTCCACGCCACCACCGCTGCCTGCGCTGCCACTGCTGCTGCCGCTGCCCCCACAGCACAGGTTGCATACACACAGTCGCGAAAACGTGTCTCCTTCATTGCTAAAAAATCATGCCGCTAAGATCTGAAGCTGCAATATGAGGGGCCCAAAGTGCAGGAAGGCAGACTGTACTGAGTACTTGTCCCATAACTTCATCTTCAGTGGTGAGCTCACCAGATCCTTGTCCTAAAGTCTGGTTTTATTTCGTTGACCTTTTCTTCCCTTCCTCTAGCTCTGTTTGGAAACCTCTTGGAGCAGTGCAGTGAGATGTAAAGAGCATTATTAGTCAGCTCTCTGCAGCTTTGGTTCTTGGCCTGGTGTGTTAATACAGAGAGAAATCATGGCCTGTTCAGATCAATATGCCACAGTCTGAATGGAACATCTGAAGGCAAACCACTCATCTACAGTTTTAATGCCGTGGCCACCACTGGCAGAGAAACTGAGAGGTGCTGTAGTAAGCTCTTCATCTGCCACAAAAAATCAGATAAGGACTGTGAATTAAGGCCACAGTGCTCCCATCCACTGGGAAACCTGAAGGCAGCCAGGGAAACCTGGAGGCTGCCAGAACAGGCAGCTTCAGAGGCTTTTTTCACAGACTGCATGCAGCCCTAGGAACTGATTGTGTTTTAAATGCTACCCAGTGACCTAGAGGTGACTTGGTTGGAGAGACTGTGCTTGAGCAGTACTCTTCACAGGGCATCTTGTCCAAATGAGGCACTCAGCTTGCCCAGCTTCTGCCTCATGCATTTGCTTCGAAATTCACTCCCTCTCTGGCATAGCTTTTGCAGAGAAAAAGCCATTATGCAATAGAAAACAGGAATTGAACCTCAACACATTTGCTAGCCCTGACATTTGCACTATATGTAACTAATACTTCTTCTAGAATCTGATTGACTTACAGTAAACACATAAGCATTAATGTTTTATAAAGCTAGAAGAAAACTTTCCAGTACGGCGCAAAAATGCAATGCATCCTTCACATCATGTTTCCTCATCACTTTAAACAGCTGTAAATGCCATTCTTCTTTGTAATTCTGACACACATGCACTCACAGCCTTTTCTTTCCACTTTGATGTAAATGTTAAATCAAATTGCAATCTCTAAATAACCTTCTAAGTCTTTCTTGTAGGTCTGTGACATGACCTTGAAGCACCTTCCCACCTCTTTATTTTCTATGTTTTATGGCTGCAGTCCTAAGATTAACAGTTGAGCCTTGTCCTCACATGAGGCTTAAAGGTGAGCCTCAGCTGAAAATCCAGAGGGAATGTTGTCAGCAGAGCACTTCCCCAACTCTGGGACAACACATAGGCAGGGAGAAAGTAAGGCTGATAAAAGAGCAGCACATCATTGGTCATTTAGCTGAAACATTTATTGTAAAATCTTTCAGTCACCACTTGAGCGGAAGTTCATCATCCCACAGCTATTAATGTGAGAAATTCCTATTTGGGCCAGCGCAGCACAGGAAGTGGTACCAGTGCTAAGCTAATGTCACAGAAGCCCAGGCCTTACTACTAAGTCTGACTGATAGTTTAACAAACACCTGGTACCTACCAGAGATCAGGAGAATGCAACACAATTAGTGACCTACTACATCACCACACAAAACTGATGACAGCAACCAGTTTGAAAGATCTTATATAACAAACAAGTCAGGTCCAAAAATCTCAGCAGAGCTGTAATAATCCTCTTATTTATGTATCTCCTTTCGGAGGGGATGAAGGACTCAACATTTCAGTACTGGAAACTTCCACTGATGGTGCAAGTTGGAAGACAGATACTCAGTGTCCTGAAGGACTGGGGCAGCTGAGCCTCTGCAGAACCACAGCAGGTGTTGTAATACCATCAGGCTGCTCTGTTCAAGGTACTGAGCAACCCATGACTACGAGACGTTCTCCAAGAAATGTTCTCCAACCTTCAATCAAAAGTTAGGTAGAACCAATACGTTCATCCTAGCTGAGGCAGATATAATCTGGAAGGCTTTTGCATTTGGGATGTTTTTAGCAGAGATTTATCATCTTAAGGAAACTGTGGGCTTTGACCAAAGTCAAGACAGAATGGTTTGTGCAATTATGCTTGTGATAACTCTTTGGACTACAAAGAACAAACAATATCCAATGAGCAGCCTAAAGCCTTGTGCACAACTGAATCCATCATTTTATCCTTTATATTAGATTTTAGTTTCTCCAAGTGCTCTTACATTTCTTGTTTTCAACCTAAAAGTGGATCCCAGGCATGAAATAACAATCCAAAAGTTAAATAAACCATTTTTTATTACTTAAAGCAGCACAATTTAAATCAGACTAAGTTTTTGCTGGCACTAATGCCATGACATTCTGATATAGAAAAATCCTGGTCTATGTCTTATCTGAAAATGTAGTATCTAAAAAAGACTAAATTGTCAATTGTTATTATAAATCCTTATAGGATACCAGGACTCACTTACTTTCCCAACTAAGATTAATCACCAGAAAATATTTTTTCCACACCAATGTTTGTATTGCAAATGTTTCAACCAGCTCATGTATCCTAGTGGGGTGCACTTCATTATCTTTTCAAGTCCCTGGAAAATATACTGGAATATAGAGACCTACCAGAATGTGCCCATTTTTTAAAGTACCTATTGAAGGACATGGTGCCCTCATGAGATCCACTCATCCTAAAAATAAATGTGACTTTGCTCAGGTAAGGATAAAAGCAGTGATAAAAAGCGTGAAAGGTGGAAAATGTTATAAAGGCTTATAAGGAGAGGAGAAGGAGTCACACTGTACTTCTCTGAATCCAGTTATGGAGACTTTCAAAGGCAGGTATTAAGCTGACAAACTGTAGATGCTGGGCCTATCCACTTAGCTGAGTGTGGATTGCAGGTTCCAGACAAGGCTGCATTTACAGAGAGACCCTAGGTGGAAGAAACAAGCTGGCTTTCTATCCCCATCCTTTTCTGAATGTGATTTAATGACCCTTTATAAGCCACGTGTCCCCTTTCCCATCCCTCAAGATGTAAAATGTTAATTTTAGTTTCCCACCGGTTTGCTTTATTCTGCCTCCGGCTTTTCAGCAATGCAAATGCCTTCCTGGCAAAAAGGAGACATCATCTTTGATGTTTGATTTAATTACCAGCAGTCAGTGCATAAGGCAGGAAAGAGAGTAAGCAAATCTCAGTGTGGAGCCTTTCCATACGGAAAACATTTGTTTGACAAAAGCATGTAAAGCCAACTGACACTCTTCATGGGAACACCTGCCCAAGACTCCTGGACACATCCCAGTGCTTGGTCATTAATTTAGACCTGAGTGACATCATCACAGGAACAGGCCTGGAGGAACTGACACTCAGCTTCATCTTTGAGGCATGTACCGACAGCAGAGCCCGTGGTACGTAAGTTCCCCTTTCAAAGAAATGTTTTCATTTTCTGTTTTAAAAAAAGATTGAAATACTATGTCCTTTCTAGGAAGAAAGTCTGTGTACTATGTATCTTGCATCCTGATTCTGAAAGACTGGGGTGCTCAATAAAGCGCTTTGGATTAACACTTATTCCCTTCACAAAGGCACAATGCTTTACAATTATTTAATAATTAAATGGTAATTATTTTCATAAAAATTTTAATTAAAAATCAATGCAAGCCAAATCATGACACGACATACTACAGAGGCAGAACTGGATTCCCAGTTGTAGCTTATCCAGCTGTCAGGTTTAGGCAAAGGAGCCTTGTTGCTGGTGTTTGTTCTGGTTTACCTTCAGCCTGTAGCCTGGGAAACTGCTAAATGGTGCTGCCTCGGGGCATTCTCTAATCCAGGGCCATAGACAGTAATGACAACTAATTGACCAACAGGGAACCTCATTCTTTACAACCACCATCTCCAAAGAATCCACGATAAAGTTAGAACATACGTATAACCCTTTCTTCAGATTCTAACATAGAAAAGATTCTAACTGCTGAAAAGCTGAAGTTTTCAACAGCTCCTTTTTGATGTTTCTTATTTTGTTTTTAACAGTTTCAGGCTTCTTAACCTTCAATAGAAGTTGATGCAGCAATTAGAAGAAGTCTAATTAACCATTAGCAAAATGTATTTTCTTTCCCTTCTGAACTTGCAAGCACTGAAGTGTTAAAAAAAAAAAAAATTAAAATCTTGTCATACTGATTTCCTAGGTGGGTGTCACACTTGTACATTACCTTGTCACTCCAGCACATACTTTTGATACCAAGTCAGAGTTCTTGCCATAACATGCAGACTTCCATGCAGTGCTGTAAGAAAGCTTTTGTCCCTGCAGTTTTGAGCATTTAGCTATGGCTCTGGCCTGTCTTACTATGCAGCTTATTCCTGATTCATCTTCTGAGCTTACAAAATACCAGATAAAAATAGATTATTGTTCTATCTAAATTCCCATAATCCTTGTGCTCATTAAAAATAAAGTCATGTTACTGTTCTTAGTCAGGGTTGCACTAATTAGTACAACTGGCAGTTCTGACCTTGTGATATCTACCCTTAATACACTCAGGCTGGCTGTGCCGCCTGCATTACCACACACAGCATATACAAAGTGCTGCAGAGACAGATGCAAACCAGAAAATAAAGGCCAGGAGCCTTTTGTACGGTCATATGGATTTTGTCCACGTCCTCACCCTACAGCTTGACTGAATATTTTATGTTTGTTTTCATAGAATAAACTAAAGGGCCCCAAATGAAAATCAGAGGACAACTTTTCACAGATTCTTTAGGGAGACAGACCTGTTCCCCAAGGAGCTCTGCACCAGTAGCTCTTGTTCAGGTTAGCAGAATGTTGGTTTCCATAACAAATCCTTGGATCCCAAAGATTTCAGGGAGATACCACCAGAAGCTTGTAAAACTTAACCTCATTGAGAGTTTTTTGCTTTGTTTGTAAAAGAAAAACTAGGAACATGGAAGCAATTTACCTGCTTTCTCACTTTACCTTATGGAACAGCTTTATCTTTTAAATCTTCTTCACTACACAATAAAATTGTGTGTATTTTTGTGCAGGAAATTTAAAGCTATTGGCAGCAGATTTTTTTTCTGTAGCTTCTAACATATTTATTGTTTGATTTATATGTGTCATTGGAGTCAGGAAATCATTAATCCATTAATAAACCTAATCCTCTCACCATCAAGCTGTAGGGATAAGTATTTAAATAAATTATACTGATAGGACAATCAGTACTCTGAATTCTGAAAATCAGAAGGAACTTAACTATTCAGATGATGGATTTACCAGAATGAGAACAGATATTTAAACAGTTCAGAGAAATACTCAGTCATGGTAGACTGACAGAGGTAGATAAAACTAGGAGATGTAGGAACAAAGAACTACATTAGGGTTTGGCTTTTTTAAATCCTCTCATAACACGAGAGGGAAGGTACAACCAACACAAAACCAGAACATCTACAAAGAATCAAGCTTTTTCTGAAAGAAGGTGCACTTCTGACAGAGCTTCTAAGTGGCCTCCAGGACTGATTAACCTCCCCAAGCTCAAAAGTCCAGGTCAAAATACAACCTCAAACTGTGAACACTGAGGAGGCAAAGTGAAAGGAAAACAAAACAAGGATATAAATTTCAATGGGTTGAGGCATATGCCAACTTCTAATGGAAGGGCTAGGAAGAAAATTCCTATATATAGCAAGGTTATTCGAGGCCTGTCCACTCCAGGGATCCTTACAATTTTCCCTGAGGTGCTTGTCCTGGCTATTCTGGGTGTGAAGATAATGGCTCAGACATATCTGGGGCCCCATTCTCTACATGGCTCCATTTATGTGTGTGTTTACATAATAAAGGAAGGCATTTTAGTAGTTACATCCAAGATGAAAATTATGAACTGTTCTGAAAAATTAGCATTGTATTTATTGCTATTTATTGCAGAATCAGGGTTTGTAAGCCTGGAGCAGAAGACAGAAATATTGAGAAGGTAAAAGAATAAAATAGAAATTTGCCATCTAGCTAGTAATAAAACTGCCAGTTTAATAGACTTTTGGGCCAAAGCCCATTAATTATTTAGTCTTGCTACCTTCATAATGTAGGTCACAACCTCCCACTGTAATTAGGCTAAACAGTACCTACTTCTATTTCAACTCTGTAATAAAATATTTAAGGCAACAGTTCTGATTTCAAGACTTGAGAGATGGAGAACCAAACACATACCCATGCTGAGACTTTCACTCCCTTCTTCATCCTGAGTTCAGGTTTATTCTGCACTGAACTGCTGCATCTTCAGTCTTTTTTCCCCAGACTGGAGTCCACAACAACAGCACCTGCTGAGTATTTGTGCATACTTAACGGTACTTAACTGTTGGATAAATTGAATGGATCTTCTTCTTTCACTTGACTAGGTTTTTCCAGATTACCTTTGGTAAGGTCTTAACTATAAATTGAAAATGCACAAAATCTGCTTCTTATTGTTCAAGGAACCATTATCTCTCTGGTGGGCCTCAAAAAATGTTTTAGCAATACACCCTGGGCACCTCGTGGTTTGGGGTCTTTTAGGGGTGGTGTTGGTGCAGCTTCACTTTGTGTGTATGTCTAATCATTGACTAATGCTAAAAACTGATCTAGATCCTTCTCTCGGGACAATGGAGAGACTTGTGTAAGGGGCACAATGTAGCAGGTATTAGAGGCAATCTTCGGTGACTGTCCTCACACACACTCACACGTCCACTTAGCAAATACTCAGCTGCCTGCAGAACACACTGATGTTCTGAACATCAGGTAACAGCTACATAAACATTATACATCAACCCCCCACCTTATTAGTGCTATTGTAGGGGAATGGCTGGAGTAAGAAACCCCGTCAGTGACAACCTTAAGAGACAATGGAATCAATTGTCAATATTGGAATGAACAGAAGTGAGGGAAAATTTATTTGATAGAAATCAACCCAGCACAATTTAAGCAACATTGTTTCAGCAAATACTACTGCAGGCTTGTGGGCAATTAAAAGAGCTTAGTTTTAAGACTCTACTAAAACTGAAATACATACTAGTTATACCCATTTTTGTTGTTAGTTTTGTCTTAGAACATTCCTGGAAAAACAACCCCACCCTAGTTATAGGATGCAAGGTTCAGCTCTGAAGGCTCTTGAGATTGTGCTTCTCAGGCGAGGTCCTGTAAGCCACAGGTTGTGGTGTAAGAGCAGAGCATTGCACACAAAACGTTCCCCTACGTTTTTCCAGCTGCAAGGGAGTATTTAGTCAGACTGGTGGCAAAAAAAAAAAAAATCGGCAAACCAAACATCCAGCCAAAACCAAACCCAAGGTAAATTACCTTCTCACCCAGTGGAAGGGGTTTTCTGTTTCAGGATGCCCAATGTCGTGAGTTCTTCCAGAGAGAGGTGCAGAAGGACAGCCCCTATGAACTACCTCTGCGTTTCTCCCCTTCAAATACTTGCTGACGAGGAAGACCCAGTTTGTTGGCCTAAGAGAAACACAGAGATAAGGGACCACAACAAGAACAACAAAAGCATCCTTAGTGTTTCCAGAAGTCCAGGGCATGGCAGCTCCATGGCTTTAGTCATAGCTCTGAGCTGAGAGTGTGTAGTTCCACTAAAGGGAACAGCTGGAAGGAGCAGTGAGCAGCCAGCCATGCCTCAGAGGTGAAGAAAACCTCACTAAGGGACTGGGCAGCGTTGATTTCAGCTCAAAGCCAGCCAGCCATGCCTAGCCTAGCAACAAGGAGACTGTGGGGAGGGAAACACTGGTTTAGAAACACTTCCATCTTGCCTAGCCACTTTGAGCCAATATTCAATATATAGTGTCACTAATGCTGCAGAGGGAAATCCTACTACCCCCTCTGCTCCTACTTGGTCTCTCGGTTCAAAGGGTCAGATCTGTCCTTTTATCTATTTCTATGCATTTATTTACAAAGGAAACTCTAATGCAGCCCTCAGTTGCCAGAGGCTCTCAACCTTTGTCAGTGTCTTCTGGTTTAATTTCTCTTCCTGGGAGGCATCTATTCCTTGTGGCCAGATGACCTTCCTTTTACTCAGTATCAAACACACACTTCACTAAGTGATTTGGGCCATTCAGCAACATCTCCCCATTATTAATAAATTGATAGATTAAAAAAAATCTGGTTTATTTCCTATCATTTATGAAAATATTGTACACTGTTGAACAGACCTACAGAATCATGCTAGTCCACTGCAAATGAAAAATTTTCTCTGCAAAAGTAATTTAGTATAACTTGACCCTTTAGTTTTTCTGCCTCATGAGATTACAAAAATCTCAACTATATCCAGCCATACAATAATCAATTCTGTCAGACAATAATCAGCTACATTTGGTATCTCAGTGATTTGTCTTGTAGTTTTCTTTAGCAAAGCCAGTGTTGCTTTTTCCCAAAGCCACAAGGAAGGGATCTTCTGAGATTAGCTTATTATTTACTCAGTGCATAGACATATAGTTTGAGCTTATCGATCCCTGTCACAACATCCACTTTTCTGGAATCTTCCCACTTTGCCAAGATAAAATTAAAAATCTGCACATCACCATCCAGTGAGCTCCTGCCACCTTTAATGCTCATAAATCCACTGTCTGTTCTTGTCAGCCTTTAATACCTGCACAATAATGTCTTTTACAACAAACTCTATGATTTATTTTTAAATAAAACTATCAGTAGCCTTTATACAGCTGCACCAAATGCTAGCCCTAGCTGCTCCCAAGTTCCTGATGTATCACTTCTCTGACCCTTGAAGTCTTAGTCAAACAACTGGGTAAGTTGGTTCAAAATGAGACTGACATTAGAAAGGACAATTGACCCAAGAGACTTCCACCTCATTCCACAGAGAGCCTAAAGACATATGGGAAGTTTAAATATTGAGATTCCAGCTATATAAGGACACT